>JAJPUD010018136.1:0-29423 GCA_023553655.1 Myrmecobius fasciatus
TATCTTGGCATGTGGTGTTAGGTATGGGTCAAGCCCTAATTTCTTCCACACTAGTTTCCAGTTTTCCCAGCAGTTTTTGCGGAATAGTGAGTACTTATCCCAAAAGCTGGGGTCTTTGGGTTTATCAAGCACTAAATTGTTAAGGTTATTGCCTAGATTGTCCTGATAACCTAACCTGTGCCACTGATCGACTGCTCTATGTCTTAGCCAGTACCAAATGGTTTTGATGACCACTGCTTTATAATATAGTTTTAGATCTGGTACAGCAAGGCCACTTCATCTGCCTTTTTTTCATTAATCCCCTTGAAATCCTTGACCTTTTGTTCTTCCAAATGAACTTTGCTACTATTTTTTCTAGATCTGTAAAATAATTTCTTGGGAGTTTGATTGGTATGGCACTAAATAAGTAGATTAGTTTGGGTAGTATTGTCATTTGTATTATGTTGGCTCTGCCTACCCATGAGCACTTAATGTTTTTCCAATTGATTAGGTCTGATTTTACTTGTGTGGAAAGTGTTTTGTAGTTTAGTTTGTATAATTCCTGACTTTTCCTTGGCAGATTGATTCCCAAATATTTTACCCTATCATC
Organism: Myrmecobius fasciatus; assembly: GCA_023553655.1. Lineage (NCBI taxonomy): Eukaryota > Metazoa > Chordata > Mammalia > Dasyuromorphia > Myrmecobiidae > Myrmecobius > Myrmecobius fasciatus. Next base: position 590 of record JAJPUD010018136.1, read on the forward strand.
CGTTATTTGAAATGGAATTTCTTTTTGTATATCTTGCTGCTGAACTTTGTTGGTGATATATAAAAATGCTGATGATTTATGTGGATTAATTTTGAATCCTGCCACTTTGCTAAAGTTGTGAATTGTTTCTAGTAGTTTTTAGTTGAGTCTCTAGGGTTCTCTAAGTGTACCATCATGTCATCTGCAAAGAGTGATAATTTGGTTTCTTCATTGCCTACTCTGATTCCTTTTATCTCTTTTTCTTCTCTTATTGCTAAAGCTAACATTTCTAATACAATCTTAAATAGTAATGGTGACAGTGGACAGCCTTGTTTCACACCTGATCTTATTGGGAATGGTTTTAGTTTGTCTCCATTACATATGATGCTTGCTGATGGTTTTAAATAGATGCTACTGATCATTATAAGGAAAAGCCCATTTATTCCTATACTGTCATGTTTTTAATAGGAAGGGTGTTGGATTTTATCAAATGCTTTTTCTGCATGTATTGAGATAATCATATGGTTTTTGTTAATTTGGTTATTAATATAATTAATTATGCTGATAGTTTTCCTAATATTGAACCAGCCCTGCATCCCTGGTATAAATCCTCCTTGGTCATAATGTACTATACTGGGGATGACTTTCTGTAATCTCATTGCTAAAATCTTATTTAAAATTTTTGCATCAATATTCATTAGGGAAATTGGTCTATAGTTTTCTTTCTCTATTTTCACCCTACCTGGTTTAGCTATCAGCACCATATAGGTCTCATAGAAGGAATTTGGCAGTATACCTTCTGTCCCTATTTTCTCAAAGAGTTTGTATAGTATTGGAATTAATTGCTCTTTGAATGTTTGGTAGAATTCACCTGTAAATCCATCTGGCCCTGGAGATTTTTTCTTAGGGAGTTGGTTAATAGCTTGTTCTATTTCTTTTTCTAATAAGGGGCTATTTAAATAATTTATATCCTCTTCTGTTAACCTGGGCAATCTATATTTTTGTAGATATTCCTCTGTTTCATTTAGATTCTCAAACTTACTGGCATAACATTGGGCAAAGTAACTCCTAATTATTGCTCTAATTTCCTCTTCATTGGAGGAAATTTCTCCCTTATCATTCTTGAGACTAACAATTTGATTTTTCTCTTTCCTTTTTCTTATCAAATTAACTAAAGACTTATCTATTTTGTTGGTTTTTTCATAGAACCAACTCTTAGTTTTATTTATTAATTTAATAGTTTTCTTATTTCCAATTTTATTAATTTCTCCTTTTTTTTGAATTTCCAATTTGGTATTTAATTGAGGGTTTTTAATTGTTCTTTTTCTAGTTTTTTTAATAATAAGCCCAATTCGTTAATGTTTTCTTTCTCTATTTTATGCAAGTAAGCATCTAGAGATATAAAATTGCCTCTTATAATTGCTGTGGCCATATCCCACAAATTTTGGTATGTTGTCTCCTTATTGTCATTCTCCTGGATGAAATTATTCATTGTGCCTATGATTTGCTCTTTCACCCATTCATTCTTCAGGATTAGATTATTTAATTTCCAATTAACTTTTGGTTTATTTTCTCCTGGCCTTATATTGCATGTGATTTTTATTGCATCATGATCTGAAAAGGATGCATTTACTATTTCTGCCTTTCTGCATTTGATTTTGAGGTTTTTATGCCCTAACACATGGTCAATTTTCGTATAGGTTCCATGGACTGCTGAGAAAAAAAGTAAACTCCTTACTGTCTCCATTCAACTTTCTCCATAGATCTATCATACCTAGCTTTTCTAACAATTGGTTTATCTCCCTAGTTTCTTTCTTGTTTATTTTGTAGTTTGATTTATCTAATTCTGAGAGAGCAAGGTTGAGATCCCCCACTAATATAGTTTGACAGTCTATTTCTTCTTGCATCTCTCTTAATTTCTCCCCTAGGAATTTGGATGCTATTTCACTTGGGGCATATATATTTAGTATTGATATTGCTACATTATCTATGGTACCCTTTAATAAAATATAGTTTCCTTCCTTATCTCTTTTGATTAGATCTATCTTGGCTTTTACTTGATCTTAGATAAGGATTGCTACCCCTGCTCTTTTTTTTTTTTGTTCACCTGAAGCATAATAGGTTCTGCTCCAGCCTTTTACCTTCATCCAATATGTGTCACTATGTTTTAGATGTGTTTCTTGTAGACAACATATTGTGGGATTCTGGTTTTTAATCCAGTCTGATATCTGCTTCCGCTTTATGGGAGAGTTCATCCCATTCACATTCACAGTTAGAATAACTAATTCTTTATTTCCTGTCATCTTATTTACCCAAGTTATGTTTTCACCTTTCCTTTCCTCTTTCTCCCTTCCTCCTTCCTCAGTACTTTGCTTTTGATGACCCCCTCTCCCAAACAATTCACCATGCTTTAGATCCCCTCCCCCCTTTTTTAACTCCTTTCCCCTGATTCTTCTATTTTCCCTTCTAATAATTTATCCCTTTCTTTTTCCTCCTTTCCTGCCCACTTCCCTCTAGCAACAGACAAGTTTCTATGTGAAATCAAGTGTCTGATATACACTTTTAGAGCCCAACCTGATGAGAGTAAAATTTACACAATGCTCATCTCCCTCCCCTCTTTCTTTCAATTATATTAGGTTTTCTTTGCATCTTCAAGAGATTTCATCTTGTTTTACCTCCTTTTTTTAGATCTTATTTTACCACTTTTCCTCTCTTTATTATCAAAGTAATATCTAGTTAATTATACCCTCAAACTTTAAGTATCCCCATAGTAGAAATACACTTCTCAAGAGTCCATTCCTTTTTACATTTTTAAGCTTCTCTTGAGTTCTGTGTTTGGAGGTCAAATTTTTTGTTCAGTTCTGCTCTTTTCAGTAGAAATAGGTGAAATTCTCCTATATCATTGAATGACCATCTTCTTCCTTGGAGGATAATGCTCATTCTAGCTGGATAGGTTATTCTTGGTTGTAATCCAAGTTCCTTTGCCTTTCAGAATATCTGGTTCCAGGCCCTTCGATCCTTCAATGTGGAGGCTGACATATCCTGTGTGATTCTAATTATTGATCCTCGGTATTTGAATTGTTTCTTTCTAGCTGCTACCAGAATCTTTTCCTTGGTGTGATAGTCCTTAAATTTAGCCACGGTATTCCTTGGGGTTTTAATTTTGGGGTCTCTTTCAGGAGGTGATCGGTGAATTCTTTCAATGGTGATTTTGCCTTCTGATTCTACAATCTCAGGGCAGTTTTCTTTCAGGATTTCCTGGAAGATAGTGTTTAGATTCTTTTTTTCATCATGGCTTTCAGGAAGTCCAATAATCCTTAGATTGTCTCCCCTAGATCTATTTTCCAATTCAGTTGTTTTTCCTAGGAGATATTTCATATTTTCTTCTAATTTTTCATTTGTTTGTTTTTGTTTGACTGATTCTTGAAGTCTTATTGAGTCATTCACTTGCATTTGTTCAATTCTTATTTTTTAAAGTGTTGTTTTCTTAAGTTACCTTTTTAAGCTCCTTTTCTAACTGGCCAATTGAATTTCTTTTGTTCATTGCACTCTTTTTCCACTTCACTAATTTTATTTTTCAATAAATTGGTGTCTTTTTCATATCTCTTTTGCAGGGCATCATATCCTTCTTGCAAGATATTGTATCCTTCTTGCACTGATTTCAATTTATTTTCCCATTCATCCTCCAGCTCTCTTATGAGGTTCTTTATGCAATCTTCCAGAAAGGCCTTTTGAAAAGGGGACCAGTGATGGTCCTTAACAACTTCCTTTGGAGTTTTTGTAAAGGAACCCCAGGATCTGGGGTCATTACTTCTTTCTCTCGATAAAAGCTGTCTATGGTTAGAGCTCTCTTTTGCTTCTTCATTTTTTTTAGACAGTGTGGATGTCTCTTTAAGGCAGGGAAAAAAATCTTTGCCCTGGGGCAATTTGGTGAATTAACTTAAGGTTTTGGCCGGTGGGGGCTAGGACTAAATCGGGATTACTCCTTAAACAAGGCAAGTCTGCCAGAACACCTGCCCCCAATCAGGGCAGAGTGTCCCGAGTGCCTCAGATAAACTCCAGGGGTTTGGAGTTTGGAGTTTGGAGTTTCTGCCATGATGAGCTGAGCTGAGTTCCACCCTCACTTCCAGCCTATACCCGAGTCCGCTTGTTTATCCCTCTGTCTGAGTTAGACAAACCTGATATGAAGTTCTTCAGAGAGCAGTGTCCAAATATTTCTGGATTCGTTGACTTGAAGATCAGTTCAGAGGCTTATTTTATTGTTGGTTTGAGAGAAGTTCAGAAGAGGATGCAGAGAGTCCCATTTTCACTCTGCCATCTTGGCTCTGCCCCCCAGAAGTCCACAAGGATCAGGGGTCTTGAGGAAAGAATTTCAGACAGCAAATTGGTTCTCAGTCAAGGCAGATTTTAATGCAAACAGCAAGGCAAGCCTAGTTCTTAAGGGACTTTTGTCAAGCAGCAAGCTTGACAAAAGGTCCTATAATTTACATCAGTTTCTGAGCCAGCTGTCACAGGCTGAGTTAGCTCTTACACGTGCAGTTAACCACAAGGAACAGAAAAACAAGATGCCCACCTATTGAGATGTAAGGGACTTGGGTCTTGCTGCATGTTTCCAGGAAATGGGATTGTAAAAAAGGTTAGTCATATATATCTGAGTCCTAAAAAAGCCAGCTTTATGTACTGGGTAAATTTACCCATTCTTAATCCATTCTTACAGGGCACGTTTTCCACAGGGCAGGATTCAAGACAATGGCTAAAGCCAATCCCATCAATTAATCCCATACATAATAACATTTTTGTAGCATAGATACAAATTATCTTTTTTGTTTGTGTTTTATAATAATAATTTTTTATTTTTCAAAATGCATGAATAAATCATTTTCAATATTCCCTCTTGTGTTCCAAATTTGTTCCCATCCCTTACTTCCTCCTGTAGATAGCAAATAATCCAATTTAGGTTAAACATATGCAATTTTTCTAAACATATTTCCATATTTATTATGCTGCATAAGAAAAATCAGATCAAAAGGGGAAAAATGAAAAAAAAAGCAAACCAACAACAACCACATGTTAAAATACCATGTTATGATTCACATTCAGTCCCCATAGTCCTCTCTCTGGATTGAGATGGGTCTTTCCATCACAAGTCTATTGCAATCACCTCACTGTTGAAAAAAGTCAAGTCCATCACAATTGATGATCACATAATTTTGTTATTGCTGTGTACAGTGTTCTCTTGATTCTACTCACTTCACTTAGCATCAGTTCATGATGCCCCAGGCCTTTCTGAAATCAGCCTACTGAATAGTTACCAATTGGCAAAGAAATATTAAAATGTCTGGTGGGACAAAATAGTTTAAATAATTGTTCCAGAATCTGCAGTCATTTATAATGTGAATTATTAAAAAAAATAATTCTAGAGTATATTACCATAAGTTAAAATGCTTAAATTTTAATTGCTCCTATGGAATTGTGGGTCATGGATAACAATAATATCTGTGAACAAATTATACACATGTGAGAAAGCAGAATATATGATTTTTAAGTGTTTACTTTGTACTAAATGTTGTGCTAAATACAACAAATATCATTGCTTTTGATCCTTACAAAAATCCTAGTAAGAAATTACCATTATATTTACTATTTTATAGATTTGGGCATATATAATTTAAAAAGGTGAACTTAATCATCAAAAAGAAAATGTTATCTATTTAGATAAGCCATTAGCAAAGGATCAGCAAAGATTTTTTTTTCACTTAAAATTATGCTTTATAAAATGTATATGCTTGAAAGTTTTGACTTTTTATTCAAATTCTGATTTGTTATTTTTTAAATAATGTTTTATTTTTTTAAATATATGCAAAGATAGTTTTCAACATTCATCTTTGCATAACCTTATGTTCAAAATTTTTCTCCCTTTCTCCTCTTGCCTTCTTCACTGATATAGGTAAAGCACACATAATTCTTCTACATATATTTCTGTATTCCTCATACTGCACAAGAAAAATCAGATCAAAGACTTCTGGGGATGGAGCTAAGATGGTACAAATTAGATCCCATGACAAGGACCAAAAGATCCATTACAATTGACTGAAAGAGAAGAAGGGGAAGAGCATGTTTGAAACTTGATCTCATCAATTTGGGCTCAAAGAGGGAACTACTTAAACACTCAGTTGGGTAGAGAAATTTATCTTATGCTGTAAACAAGTAGGAAGAGAAAGGGGAAATAGGAGAGATTCAATAAAAGGGAAGAAAAAACACTAACAGGAAGGGTAAGAGGAAAGGAGAGGGGTAATAGAAAGTAGGACAGGTGAGAGTGGTTGAAAAGAGAGGATACATACAAAACAAATGTAAAAGGCTGAAGCAAAATTTATTGTGCTTTAGCTGAAGCAAAAAAAAAAAAAAAACAGGGGTAGGTAGCAATTCTGATCTCAGCTAAAAGAAAAGTAAAATATATACTTCATTAAAAGAGGTAAGGAAGGGAACTACACCTTTTTAAAGATTACTGTAAGCAACAAAGTAGTAATGATACTAAATGTATATGTACCAAGTGGTAGAGAATCCAAATTACTAGAGAAGATATTAAGCCAGTTACAGGAAGAAATAGATTAAAAATAGATTAGTGGGGGACCTCAATCTTCCCCTCTCAGAATCAGACAAATCTAACTACAGAATAAACAAGAAGGAAATTAGAATGTTTCTAGAATTCTGGAAAACTTAGATAAGATAGATCTCTGAAGATAATTGTATGGGAACAGAAAAGAATACAACTTTTTCTAAGGAGTACACAAAAATTGATCATGTATTAGGGCATAAAAATTTCAGAATCAAATGAAAAAAGGCAGAAATAGTAAATTCTTCCTTTTCAGACTACTATGCAATAAAAAAAAATTCAGTAAAGGAACTGGGAAAGATAGACTAAAAAGCAAATGGAAATTAAACTATCCAGTTCTAAAGAATGAGTGGGTTAAAAACAAATCACCAACGCAATCCATAATTTCATCAAAGAGAATAGCAATAATGAGAAAACATGCCAAAACCTATGGGATGTAGCCAAAACAATTCTTAGGGTGAATTTTATATCTTTAAATAGTTGCATGAATAAAATAGAGAAAAGAGATCAATAAATTGGGCATGTAACTAAAACAAAAACTAGAAAATTACAATTTTAAAACCCCAAATAAAATACAGAATTAGAAATTCTGAAATTGAAAGGAGAGAGAAAATTGAAACTAAGAAAACTTAAGGGTTGTTTTATGGAAAAAAAAACAAAATAGACAAATATTTGGTTAATTTAATTAGAAAAAGGAAAGAAAAAACAAATTGCTAGTATCAAAAATGAAAAGGAGGAACTTATAATCAAAGAAAAAGAAATTGAACCAATAATTAGGAGCTATTTTGCCCAATTGTATGCCAGTAAGTATGGCAATCTAAACAAAAATGGATGAATATGTAAAAAAATACATAAATTGCCCTGCTTAACAGAAGAGGAAATAAATTATTTAAATTGGCCCAATTTAGAAAAAAATACATTTAGAAGCCATCAGATAACTCCCTAAGAATAATATCTCTAGAATCAGATGGATTCACAAATGAATTCTACGAAACATTTAAAGAAAAATTAATTCCAATATTATGTAAATGATTTCAGAAAATAGGTAAAAAAGGAGTATTGCTAAATTTGTTCTTTGACACAGATGGGGTACTTATACCTACTTTAAGAAGAGCCAAAACAGAGAAAAAGAATTGCAAACCAATATCCCCAGGTAATATTGATGCAAATATCTTAAATAAAATATTAGCAAAGAGATTGCAGCAATTTATCAGCAAGATAATACACTATAACAAAATTCGATTTATACCAAGAATACATGGCTGCTTCTGTATCAGGAAAACTATTACCATTAGTGATCATATCAAAAATAAAACCAATAGAAATCAGATGATGATCTCAATAGATGCAGAAATAGCTTTTGCAAAAATACAGCACCCATTCCTATTAAAAACACTAGAAAGTATAGAAATAAAGCATGTTTTCCTTAAAATAATAAGCTGTATCAATCTAAATTCAATAGCAAGCATTATTTCTAATGGAGAGAAGCTGGACATATTCCCAATAATTCAGGGGTGAAAAAGGATACTCAACATTACTACAGTTATTCAATAGTTTACGAGAAATTTTGGCTTTAACAATAAGAAAAGAAAAAGAAATTAAAAGAATTAGAATAGGCATTGAGAAGAAAAAAAACTACCATTTTTTTGGCAGATGACATGATGATACACTTAGACAAGCCTAGAAAACCATTCAAAATCCTACTGGAAACCATACACAGCTTTAGTAAAGTTTCAGAATGTAAAAATAATCCCACAGAAATCATCAGCATTTATTTATTTATTTATTTATTTATTTATTTATTTATTTATTTATTTGTTTGTTTGTTTATTTATTTGTTTGTTTATTTATTTATTTTTTGCTGAGGCAATTGGGGTTAAGTCACTTGTCCAGGGTCACACAGGTAGGGAATGTTAAGTGTCTGAGACTGGATTTGAGCCCAGATCCTCCTGACTTTAGGGCTGGTGCTCTATCCACTGCACCACCTAGCTGCCCCATCAGCATTTCTTTATATTACTGACAAAGCTAAGCAACAAGAGATAGAAAAAAATTCCATTTAAAGTAACTTTAAATAAAATAAAATATTTGGATATATACCTGCAAAGATAAACCCAGTAACTTTATGAACACAATTACAAATGACTTGTCACCCAAATGAAGTTAGTTCTAAATGATTAGGATAATAGTAATTGCTCATGGGTAGACTGAGCTAATGCATAAAAATGACAATTCTGCCTAAATTTCTCTACTTGTTCAGTATAATACTAATTGAACTATAAAAATGTTATTTTATAGAGCTAGAAAAAATATCAAAATTCATCTGGAAAAAAAAGGGCCAATAATGTGAAGGAAATCCACGAAAAACATACAAAGGATGATGGCCTAGCAGTACCAGACTTAAAACTCTATTATAAACCAGCAGTTATCAAAATCATTTTGTATTGGCTCAGAAATATAGTGATGGATCAGTGGGATGGGTTAGATACACATAATACAGCCACTAATGAGTCTGAACTGATACTGAGCAAAACAAGTACCAGGAATACATTGGACACAGTAACAGCAAGATCATGTGATAATCAACTATGAAAAACTTACTTGTTCTCAGTGCTTCAGTGATGCAAGAAAATCCCAATAAATTTAAGATGGAAAATGTCAACCACATCCAGAAAAAGAACTATGAAGACTGAATACATATCAGCAAACACTATGTTCACTTCTTTTACTTTTTTTCTCTCTCATGGTTTTTCTCTTTTTTCTGATTTTTTCTTGCAATATGATTCATAAAGAAATGTGTATTAAAAAGTTAATATACATGTATAAGTACAACAAAAGAAAACAACTAAAAATAAAGAAAAAAGAAAACAGATCAAAAGGGAAAAATAAGCATGGGAAAGAAACAAAAAACAAAAGAAAACAAATGATAACATTGAGAAATTTGAAAATAGTATGCTGTGATCCACAATCAGTTTCTATAGTTCTCTCTCTGCATGCAGATGGCACTTTCCATCCCAAGTCTATTGGAATTGCCTAAAATCACCTCATTGTTGAAAAGTGGCAAGTCCATCACAGTTGATTATCACAGAACCTGTTACTGTGTGCAGTGTTCTACTGGTTCTGCTTATATATCACTCAATTCATCTAAGTCTTCCCAGGCTTTTCCGAAATCATCCTGCTGATCATGTATTATAGAACAGTAATATTCCATTACATTCATATACCACAGCTTATTTACCCATTTCCAAACTGATATACATCTGCTCAATTTCCAGTTCCTTGCCACTACAAAAAGGGCCATTATAAACATTTTTGTGCATGACTTTTTATCAGAGACATCAGTTCTTTAATGTCTGTACAATTTTTTAATATTTTATACAATTAATGTCCTCAGAACGTCCTGGTAAATGCTTTTATTATATCCATTTCTCATTGCGAAAACTGAAGCAAAGACAGTTTGATGATGCAGTGGATAGAGCAGCAGCCCTGGAATAAGGAGGAATTGAGAAAACTGAAGAAAAAAAGATTTCGTAACTTGACTAAGTTCACACAGTTTAAGAGTATATGAGATTGCAAATGAACTCAGATTTTTCTGTTTCTTGATCCAGTCCTTCATTCACTGACCTACCTAACGCATAATAGGTGGGCCTGACTTCCATTCCTTTTTGGAATGTGTTATTTTAAAGTTTGAGAGAGGAATTTTCTCAGTAGATACTCTTCAGCTTGCTTTTGGGTCAATGCATTGATCCATGTGGGCATCTGTACTTCACTTACTCCCTAAGCTAGGAGTGAATCCAAAGACCTTCTATTCCAAATTGTAACTAAACAAAGTATGACTTGTGACTTCTTCAACAAATGATTATCTAAAACTAACTTCAAGAACTCTAGTGTCATGGATCCTACTGCTTATTGAGGCACCCCATTGCTATTTTGTACATCTTGAATTGTTAGGGAAATTTTCCTTCTAGTAAGCCTAAATCTGGCTGCCTGCAGCTTCTTTCCCATTGCTTCTGGTTCCCTGCTGTGGGACCAAGAACAAAACGTTTAATGTTTTTGCTATGTATCTTCAAATTATTCAATACAGTTATAAAGCCCCATATTTTCCAGATTGCTGAGCACCCTGGTCACTGCTCACTAGGAACTTTTTAGCCTATCAGTGCACTTCCTGAAACATAGAGCCATTAAAATGAACATAATAGTTGTAAGATGATCAAACTACAGCATATGGAGCTAACACTTTCCTTTTTTCCCCATTGAAATTATACTTTTTTTGCAGCTTATGTCAAATTAACTTCATGTCTATTCATGTATGTTTGTGTTTGCATGTGTGTGCATTTGTGTGTGTGTTTGTGTGTATGTTCAACCAGGCTTTAGGTTTTGTTGGTCCTTATCATGCAACAAGAGAACCAGACTAAGTTGGTTTTCTGGGATGAATTTGTTATGGCAGCCGCTCTTCTAAATGTGCTTAGAGGGGATCTTTTTCCACTGACATCCTACAATGTCTTATTGTATTCTTCAAAAATAAAAGGAGATAGCTAAGTTGACAGGATTCTTTTTACTACCAATTTAATTCTCCCTCGTGTATTCAGGAATGCTCCAACAAAGAGAACAAAGTGGAAGCAGTTTAAGTTATTTTATTTAGTGATTGAAAAAAATCTTTGAGTAGTTTCATGTGACAAAGGAAGCAATTGCACAGATCTTGAGAAATGTTTACGAAAAGTGATAGAAATATCTAAATTGACCAAGTTTTGACCACAGAAGAATATCCGTGGGCTATCTGATAAACAATCAGAAATAGGATTTTAAGTTCAACTACATTTTAACATGGTAATTTTAAAATATCATTTAAGAAATCGATTCAGTTTTACATCATTAGAGTTCTAATTCCTCTAAAGAAATCATTATTAAAAGAAATCTGTGATTGTCTGAGGAAGGAAGACATAATTTATGTCTATACAAACCAATTATGATTGATCTGGTTTGTATTCAGTACATTTATTTTTCATTTTCAATTCCCTTGTTTATTATCCAAAGGCAGTTTGCTAAAAAAAAAAAATAAGATCATGATTCATGCTGTACATTGATGGATTCTTAAAGCAACTGACACTGATTAATAATATGTAACATTGTCATTATATTGCATTCCTATTAATAAAACTTTCTAACCTTTTTAAAGGTAAAAACATTGCCTAGACCAGTTTACTTATTACAATGAAGTTCAACAACTAAACTGAAATTAAAAAATGTATAAAGTTTTGAAAATATGCCTAACAATTAAAGTAATAGATAACAATTTTTAACAAAAATAATTTTTTGTGTAGCTCAGATAACTGCTATCTCAAGAAAGTGCCTTTTCAGTATGTGATTCATTTTTCATTGAGCTCAGAGAAAAAATATAGCCAGGGCTACAGGATACAACACTAAAATTCTTCCAAAGTTTTCCTCTATAGAGAAGTGAGACCTGAAATTTCCAGACAACTCTCCACTTTTTATCTGCAGCTTTAATTGGTTTAAACTTGCTAAAATGTGATGTCCCTTGCTTTCCAGATTTCTTTTTCGTGTTGTCTTTTACCATTGGATTTTAAATTTCTTGAAGATAAGAACTGCCTTTCTTTTAGTTATGTGCATACATAGTAATTATTACAGTGCCTGGAACATAATAGATACGTAGCAAAATGTGTATTATATTGTATCATATTGTAAATGGAGAGAAAGGATTTTTTCTTTAACTTTTTTTCCCTGAGGCATTTGGGGTTAAGTGACTTGTCCAGGGTCACACAGTTTAAGTGTCTGAGGTCAGATTTGAACTCAGGTCCTCCTGACTTTAGGGCTGATGCTCTATTCACTGCACCATCTAGTGGTCCACGAGGCAGGATGAAAAATGATAAAATAGTATTTTCAGTTGCATTCTTTTCTGCTGTCAGGGAGTAAATAGGTTTCCCCTCAATTATATATATATATATACATATATATATATATATATATATGTGTGTGTGTGTGTGTATATATATATATGCATATATATATATATATATATAGAGAGAGAGAGAGAGAGAGAGAGAAGAGATATAAAAATATAGGCAAATAAGTATAGATTGATTCTGTTTGCCCTTTGTTCTTGAAGAAGATCATCATAACAGGCTAGAGATGCCATGACATGCAAATGAATTGGATTCAAATGAGGAAGATTTGTTCAAATTCACCAGCCACCCTTTCTCCTCTTAAACCATTTTGGTCCAGTGGCAAGATATAGCTAAAGATGAGGAAAACTAGAGATGGACCTGGATGCAGTAGGAGGCTAAGACAAATGGATGGAGGATAAATGATAGACTATAGCTATAGCAGTTCTGGATTGAAGTTCCAGGGTGAGGAGGAGCACTAGCATACTCAGAGCTTGCAGTCAAAGGGAAGTAGTGAATCTGATCATAGTTAGAGGGTAGAAAAGCATCCTTGTAGTCTCTCACAGAACACAATACCACAAGCCAAGAGAAAAATGACCGTGTTTCTTAGATCATACACCCTCAGAACTAATTCTGAAAACATCAGTATGAGAAACCTAAAGCTTAGGACAGTTCCTTCAACTTAAGGACAAAATCCAATTTTAAAATTAAAAGTCAAGAAATAAGTGAGAAAAATGAGCAAATGAAAAAATTGACTGATCATAGGAAGTTATGATGTAGGGAAGATGAAAACATAAACTGAGAAGACAAGAAAATAAAATAGCTAAATCCAAAAGCCTCTTAGAAAAAAATGTCTTGCTTCAGCCCTAACATGATTCTTTGAAGCATTAAAAAAGATTTTAAACATTAAATAAGAGAGCTAGAGAAAAAAATTGGGAAAGAAATGAGAATTACACAAGAAAATCAGGAAATAAGGATTCAAGTTTGGTAAAAGAGACAGAACAATTACCAAAGAAAAATTTACCCTAAACCTCCCCAGAATAGTCCAAGTGGTAAAGAAGGCACCACATTTCACTAAAGAGAACTCATTAAAAAGCAGAATTAGAACATTTGAAATGTAGGAAAATACACTGGAGAAAAGAATTTTTTAAAAACTAGAATTAGCCTAATAGAAAAGGAGATACAAAATTCACTAAAAGCACTTCATTAAAAAGTAAAATTATCCAAATGGAGGGGAGAAAAGATGTACAAAAATTCACTGAATAAAAGAATTCTTAAATGTACAACTGGGCAAATGAAAAAAGGAGTCCAAAAGCTCACTTAAAATAATTCTGAAAACCAGAATCAGACAAGTTAAAGATAACAACATCATGAAACATCAAAAAAATCAAACAAAATTAGAAAGTATGTAAAAAGAATATTTTAGATAATTGAAAATATAAGCGGGAAAATAAGATTGAAAAAAAGAAAAAGAAAAATATTCTGATATGTTAGAACCAAAGAGTTCTAATAGAAATTTTAAATAATTAATCATTTATTAATTATAATTAAAATAAATTTAATAGAAATTCAGACACTCTATCATTTACCTCCTAAAAGGCTTCCATAATGGAAATATCCCAGAGATATTATATTAAATTTCTAGAGCATCCAGAGAACATATTGCAAGTAGTCAGAAAATAATGATTTAAATATGAAGCTAGAATCAGAATAACACAAGAATTAGCAACTTTTACGTGATGGGAATGATATGCAGAAGGGAAAGGAGCTAGAATTTCATTCAAAAATAAACTAGCCAGCAAAAATTAATATAATCCTTCTAGGGAAACATTGGTATATAATGCAAAAGAAAACTTTCAACAATGCTTAATGAGAAAACCAGAGTTGAATAGAAAATTTGACTTTCAAATGCAATATTCAAGGGACAAATGAAAAGATAAACAGGAAGAAAAATTTTAAGTGATTTGATGAGGTTTAATTATTTACATTCCTGTAAGGGGAAAATGACACTTGCAACTCCTCAGAATTTTAGGCAGTTAAGAGCTTATACATACTCAGAGGAAATAAGTTTGAGTTGATTAAGGTAGAAGGTATAAGAAAGTTATGCAATGGGATGAGGGGGGTAAGTGAAAATGACATGAATTATGTCACATAAAAGAATCAAGAGAAAGGGGAGACCGATAGAAAAAAATGAAATAAACAATATTTATAATTATGAAAAATTTACAAATGATAAAATTCTCATTTCTTTTTTTATTAAAGCTTTTTTATTTGCAAAATAATAGCATGGGTAATTTTTCAACATTGACTCTTGCAAAGCTTTCTGTTCTAAATATTTCCCTCTTTTTTTTTTAGGTCATCCAAGAGTTAACAAAAGGAAATTTATTTAGCTATAACACAGGAAAGATACTCACCAAGGATATTATAGCACTGAGCTTAGGTAGATAAGGCTCCCTTCACCTCCATTTCCTATTGAGTTTAGTCTGCAGAACAGGGTATGATGATGTCTATACCTTGCACGAGGTTCTTCTACAAGTCTTACCTTTACTGGGTGGATCTTTTATCTCCTTAGGTGACCAAGAAACCTTATCAGTTTGGCCTGAGGCCCCAAGAATGGTGACCTTAATGGAATTGATCCTTAGCCCTTTGAGGTAAATCTTTTTTTCTCCTACCAATCATCTTTATTTTTTAATTTTTTTATTAAAGCTTTTTATTTGTATAACATATGTATGGGTAGTTCCCCAACATTGATCTTTACAAAGCTTTCCATTACAACTTTTACCCCCAGTCCCCTCCCTTCCCCTAGATGGCAGGATGTTCACTACATGTCAATAATATTGAAATACTTGACAAGTTGTGCAAGAAAAATCCTATCTACAAGAAAAAAAAAAGAAAATCAGAAAAAGGCAACACAATGCAAGCAAACATCAATAGAGAGCATGGAAATGCTATATTGTGGTCCAAATTTCATATACCTCTCTCTGGGTGTATATGGTTTTCTTCAATGAACAATTGGAACTGGTTTGAGACAATTCTTTGTTGCAGAGAGCCATGTCCATCAGAATTGATCATCATGTAATAATGTTGTTGCCGTGTATAATGATCTCCTGGTTCTGCTCGTTTCACTCAGCATCAGTTCATGCAAGTCTCTCCAGGCCTCTCTGAAATCATCCTGCTGGTCGTTTCTTACAGAGCAATAATATTCCATAGTATTCATATACCATAATTTATTTAGCCACTCTCCAATTGATGGGCATCCATTCAGTTTCCAGTTTCTAGCCACTAGAAAAAGGGCTACCACAAACATTCTTGCAGATGTAGGTCCCTTTCCATCCTCTAACATCTCTTTGGGAGATAGACCCAGTAGAAACACTTCTGGGTCAAAGGGTATGCACAGTTTGATAACTTTTTGAGCATAGCTCCAAATTACTTTCCAGAATGGTTGGATCTGTTCACAGCTCCACCAACAATGTATCAGTGTCCCAGTTTTCCCACATCCCCTCCAACATTCATTGTTATCTTTTCCTGTCATCTTAGCCAATCTGACAGGTGTGTAGTGGTACCTCAGAGTTGTCTTAATTGGCATTTCTCTGATCAATAGTGATTTGGAGCAACTTTTCATATGACTAGAGATGGTTTTAATTTCATCATCTGAAAATTGTCTGTTCATATCCCTTGACTACTTATCTATTGAAGAGTGGCTTGAATTCTTATATATATGAGACAATTCTCTCTATATTTTAGAAATGAGGCTTTTATCAGAACCATTAAATGTAAAGATGATTTCCCAATTTGATGCTTCCCTCCTAATCTTGTCTGCATTTGTTTTATTTGTACAGAAACTTTTTTAATTAATATAATCAAAATTATCCATCTGGTGTTCAATTAGGAGTTCCAGGTCTTCTTTGGACATAAATTTATTCCATCTCCACAGGTCTGAGAGGTAAACTATATTATGTTCTTCTAACTTGCTTACAAAATCGCTCTTTATATCTAGATCTTGAATCCATTTAGATCTTATCTTGGTATGTGGTGTTAGGTATGGGTCAAGCCCTAATTTCTTCCACACTAGTTTCCAATTTTCCCAGCAGCTTTTGCCGAATAGCGAGTATTTATCCCAAAGGCTGGGGTATTTGGGTTTATCGAACACTAGATTGTTAAGGTTATTGCCTAGATTGTCCTGATAACCTATCCTGTGCCACTGATCGACTGCTCTATTTCTTATCCAGTACCAAACGGTTTTGATGCCCGCTGCTTAATAATATAGTTTTAGATCTGGTACAGCAAGGCCACCTTCACCTGCCTTTTTTTTCATTAATCTCCTTGAAATCCTTGACCTTTTGTTCTTCCAAATGAACTTTGCTACTATTTTTTCTAGATCTGTAAAATAATTTCTTGGGAGTTTGATTGGTATGGCACTAAATAAGTAGATTAGTTTGGGTAGTATTGTCATTTTTATTATGTTCACTCTGCCTACCCATGAGCACTTAATGTTTTTCCAATTGATTAGGTCTGATTTTATTTGTGTGGAAAGTGTGTTGTAGTTTAGTTCGTATAGTTTCTAACTTTTCCTTGGCAGTTAGATTCCCAAATATTTTATCCTATCATCTGTTATTTGGAATGGATCATTTCTTAAATATATAAGGAACTGATTCAAATTTATACAACTACAAGTCAATACCAAATTAATAAATGGTAAAAGGATATGAACAGCAATTTTCAGACAAAGAAATCAAAATTACCTATAATATTATAGAAAAAAATTGAAATTGCTAATGATTAGAGAAATGCAAATTAAAAGAACTCTGAGATACCACAGCACATTTATTACATTGACTAATGTGACAGAAAAGCAAAATGACTAATGTTGGAGGGGTTATGGGAAAATTGGGACATAGCACTATTGTAGAGTTGTGAATTTATTCAACCATTCTCAAGAGGAATTTTAAAGTATCCCCAATAGATTATAAAACCATGCTAAACCCTTGACCCTGAATTATTACTACTAGGTATTCCAAAAAGAAGGGAAAAAGAAAAAAAGAGGTATATGTACAAAATATTTGTAGCTGCTATTTTTGTGATGGTGAAAAAATGGAAATTGAGGGAATGTTCATCAATTTTCCATTACTGAATATTTTGTGATATGTGCTTGTGATGGAATAGCATTATGCTGGAAGAAATGAAGAGCAGGATGTTTTCAGAATAACTTGGAAAGATTTGCATATAACTGATGCAAAGCAAAATGAGTCCAATCAGGAGAACACTGGACAAAGTAGCAACAATATTGTATAATGCATAATGCAGAATGCCTTGACTATTTTCAACAATACAATGATCCAAGGCAATTCAAAGGATTTATGAGGAAAAATATTGTCTGCCTCCATATACACTCCCAGATTAAGCATGATAGATTCTGAGTGCAGACCAAAGCATTTTTTAAACTTTCCTTTTCTTGTTGAATGCTTTTTTTTTCATTTTTATATTCTTTCACAATATGTAAACTTGATATGTATAACCTATATTAAATTACTTTCCTTCTCAAGGAGAGGGTAGAAAAGATGGAATAAAATATTTCTTTTTTTTAAATTTTATTTGCATAACATATGTGTGGGTAATTCTTCAACAATAACCCTTACATAGCTTTCCGTTACAAATTTTTCCCCCCAACTCCCCACCCCTCCCCTAGATGGCAGGATATCCACTACATGTTAATTATGTTAAAATATTGGCAAATCGAATATATGTATACATATTTCCAAACTTGTCATTGTTGTGCAAGAAAAATTGTGTCTACACAAACGATATATCAGATAAAGGAAACACAATGTAAGCAAACATCAATCAAGGAGTATGAGAATGTTATGTTGTGGTCCACATTTCACATCCCTCTCTCTGGGTGTATATGGCTTTCTTCAGTGAACAATTGGAGGTGGTTTGAAACATTTCATTGTTGAAGAGAGCCATGTCCATCAGAATTGATCGTCATATAGTACTGTTGTTGCCGTGTATAATGATCTCCTGGTTCTGCTCATTTCACTCAGCATCAATTCATGTAAGTCTCTCCAGGCCTCTCTGAAATCATCTTGCTGGTCATTTCTTACAGAACAATAATGGAATAAAATATTTCTTAAGCACTTGTTATGTACCAAATACTGTGATGAGTTCCGATGAAATCAATATAAAAATTAAGTATTTAGTCTCAAGGAACTTTTGCTATTATGGTCGATAATAACATATAAAAATTCTTCTAGATTTATAGTCTGTAGCATCTTCATCCCATTTCTAGAAAGGCATAGAGCATTTATATATGACCATGAACTATAATTGTAATTCAGCTTTCCATCTAGTATAAAGGCTGTTATTACAAAATTCATAACTGAAAAAGTCCTTTGTCACTAAATTTAGAATCTCTTAAAAATTATGCAAATAAAACTGGAAAGTGAATTATGTTATCAATCTTGATCTATCAAATTAAATTTACTTTTTATAAGTTAGTGGTAAATTTAAGCTATGTTTTTCACAAACTAAAACAGATACTTCAGTATGAGACAAGTGAGCATAATTGTGGAGAAAGTCTTAGTTCTGATCATGTTCAGATAAGAATTTTTAAAAGTTAGTAATGACCCATAGTTGTAAATAAAATAAAAGAAACTCTTATGAATTCAGATAAAGAATTTAACTCTGTCCTTTTTATCTAAGTACAAAAATGTCTCCAAAGACCAAATAAGTTGGGTATTAAGTCTGAAAAGAGAAAGTCAGCCATGAACTATCCTTGTAATTCTGTTTCTATGCCTGTTAATATATGCATAGTCATATGTGAACTACAACAACAAAATTCCTATGAATGAGCTCAAGCAAATCTTGTGATATCTAAGGGAATTAACTTTACCAAGATCAAGTAAGAAAGCTAAAGAATAGAATTTAAGTCTTTCACATCTTACTCTGTCAATCTTTCAACTGCACTATACAAGGAGAGTCAGTACTCAAATACAGTCCCTATTCCTTTGGCTTTTAATTTATACTTGGTTCTTCTCTTTCTCTCCTTTTTATAAATCTTCATTCTAAATGTGGTTTCATATTTAGCATCCCTCCCATACACCTGCTTCTGTTTTTTTCCTTCTCTTTTCCTTTTATAATCTCCAAAATCTTTCAAACATTTCCTGATTTTTCCTATGGTATTTATGTTTTCTATTCATTGAAATTATTTTGTTGGCATGGTATTTTGGGGTAGGAGAAGAAAAGGAGGAGGTTCTGATTAATTTTGTGAATTTGCTAATCAACTAGAAGAGATTATGAACTATGCAATTTTCTTGTTAGGGTACTTTCCATAAAAATATATGTCAAAACTCTTTTGTTTTGTTTTTTGTTTTGTTTTTGTTGAAAATAACAAAAAATTCCACTGACTGCTACACAGGTTCTTAAGCTAACTCCAAAATGATTGCTGATTTACAGTCTATGAATGATAGATTCAGGTAGTAGGCAAAGATTAGTGTTAAATCTAGATAAGACTAGGACTTCGAACTCATGAGGTCATGTCTTAGAAACAGTTAAGTGATACAATGGATAAAGTGCTGTCTGAAAAGTTAGGTAGACCTGAATTCAATTCCAGCCTTAGACACAAACCAATTCTGTCACATGGATAAATGCTTGGTTCTCTTCCTTAACTTCTTACCTCAAAATACTATTATAATCTAATAGGGCAATTCAGTAATTGCACAGGTAACTATTACAGCATAAAACACAATAAATGAAAAAAGGTAAGTGTAAACTAAGTGCTATTTGAACCCAGAAGATAGAACTGAGTTTGAAGGAGTCATCAGGAAGATTTATGGAAGAGATGGATTTGTGGGTTTTAGTCATAAGAAACAGTGGGGGAAATCCATGGAACCAGAAAAAGTAAAGATTTTTAAAGGCAAAAGAGTAATCCAGCTTGCATTTTTTTCATGAAAAATATATCTCCATATTATCTACATTGGAAAAAGCAAGAAATATAAAGCAAAAAGTGTACTTCAATTTGTACTAAGAGTTCATCAGTTCTTCTTCTACAAGTTCTTTTCCCCCCCTCTATAAATCCTTTGGAATTGTCTTGAATCATTGTATTGATCAAAATAGCTAAGTCTTTTATAGTTGATCATCAAAATAATATTACTATTGCTAAATTCAATGATCTAATATTGCTCAGTTCACTCTGTATCAATTCACATAAGTGTTCCCATTTTGCTGAGGCAATTAGGGTTAAGTGACTTGTCTAGGGTCACACAGCTAGGAAGTGTTAAGTATCTGAGACCATATTTGAACTCAAGTCCTGCTGACATCAGGGCTTGTGCTCTATCCACTTCACCACTTAGCTGACCCTCTGTGTTCCCATTTTGTTTCTGAAACTTTAATACTTGTCATTCCATATAGCTCAGTAGTATTCCATGTTAATCATATACCACAACTTGTTCTTCCATTCCCCAATTGATAGGCATCCCTTTAATTTCCAAACTTATGAGACCACAAAAAAGATCTGTTATAAATAGTTTTCTACATGTGAGTCTGGGCCTTTTCTTTGATCTCTTTAGATTACAGACCTAGTGGTGGTATTGTTGGGTAAAAAGGTATTCATTGTTATATAGCCTTTCAGACATAATTTCAAACTGTTTTCCAGAACATAGGGTAAATTCATAACTTCAAAAATGCTACATTAAAGGTTTCTGCTTTTTTCACATTCCTTCTTGCACTTTTTATTCTTTTTTGCTTAATAATGATAAACTATTTAGAAGTCACATCCATCATCTTCCCATGTAGGAATGTAAACAATTTAATCATATTAAGTCCCTTATGATTTTATTTTCATGTTTATTTTTAATGCTTTTCTTGAGTATTGTGTTTGAATATCAAATTTTCTATCCATCTCTAACATTTTCATCACAAATACTTCTATTTCACTAAATGTCAGTTTCTCTTCTAAAAATATCCCTTTCTATTTTACTGAAAAAGATTGTTGTTGTTGTTGTAATTTGTTTGGTTTTTTTAATCCTATTTCCTTTGCATTGCAGAATATCACATTCCAAGCCCCCTATTCCTTTAACATGTAAATCTTGTGTAATCCTGATTATGGCTCTATGATATCTGTTATCTTTCTGGCTCATTGCAGCATTTTCTCCTTGAGATGGGCACTCTGGAATTTGGCTATAATATTCCTGTAAATTTTCATTCTGTGATCATTCAAGTAGTAATTAATTGATTCTGTTAATTTCTATTTTATCCTCTGTATCTAAAATATCATTTCAGGATTCCTTTATAAATTTTTGCAATATAATATGAAGGTACGTAAAATTCTGGCTTTCAATTAGTCCAATATTTATATCTCCTGAATCTATTCTCCGAGTCAGTTGTTTGTCCATTTAAATATTTCACATTTTCTACTGTTTTTTTGACGTTGTTTTATTATTTCTTGATGTCTCATGGAGTCATTAGTCTCCACTTGCCCAAATTTAAATATTAAGGAATTGTTTTATTCAGTGAGCTTTTATAGGTCTTTTCCCATTTGGCCAATTTTGGTGTTTTTTTCTTCTTCTGTGAATATCTGTTTCTTTATTATTACTTGACTATCTTTTTATAAAGTCTATATTTTTGTCAGTATTTTTCAGGCTTTTTAAACCAAATTTTTTTGTTTTATTTTCAGAATTTTCTTGAATCATTTCCAATTCTCTTTCCCTTTTTTCTCTATTATTTTTAACTCTTTCTTTAACTCTTCCATGAATTCTTTAGGATTTATAGCCAACTGAAGTATTTTTTTTGTTTGTTTATAGTTCTTTATATGTTGTCTTCTATGTTCCCTTGTAACTGATTCCCCCCCCACCCTGGAACCATGAGAACAGCATATGGGCAATGGATTTGCCAAACAATGCCCTGTCTTGCATCCAAGGCCAGTTCTGGCTCTTTCATAATTTCTCTGTCTCTCTGTCTCTGTTTCTCTGTCTCCTGATCTGTCTCTGTCTCTCTATGTTTCTGTACCTCTCTTTCTCTCTCTCTCTTTCCCTCTCTGTCTCTATCTCTCTGTCTTTCTCTTTCTCTGTCTCTGTCTGTCTCTGTTTCTGTCTCTGTCTCTGAATCTCTGTCTCTCTCTCTCTTTCTCTTTTTCTGTTTCTCTCTTTTTTTTGTCTCCCACTTATTCAATCCCTTTACTTTTTCTGGATTGAGAACTTTGCTCTCATCCTTCCTCTAAGGTTGATCTCTTGGTGTTGCTGCATTCTGCCCTCTAGTTCCGCTCCTACCCTATGTCACATACCTTTACTTCCAACATTTTATATTGAACTGGATTTGACATTATCTCATCCTAACCTTTTGTTGGTTATGGCATTCCAAAAATCATTTTCTTGGGTTATTTTGCAGTTGTTTCTAGGGGAATGTTGGAAGAATTTGCAAGATTACTGCCTGTACTCCTCCAACTTGGCTCTGCTTCATCTAATTTGTTTAGAACCTAAAATCTCTGGCATGGAGTAGCGTAAAAAAGTGTCAGAAAAATAGCAATCCTTGTTTTTGTTCTCTGTATGATAAAATGTCTGTGCTTGTTGGTACAGCTATTTGCCAAGTGCAATAAATATATTCATAGTATGCAACTGTTCAGTTAAAGACCGAGGGAAAGAAAGGGAATGGAATGAAGAGGAGAGGAAAAAAGAGAACGGGAAGCAGAACAGAGACAAAAAAGGGAGGTGGAGCTTGAGAACTATAACAATAGAAATGGAGATAGATGTAAGCACAAAAAAGACAAAGAGAATTAGATACAGAGAAGCATCAGATGGGAATGCTAGAGAGAGGGAATTGAATGTTATTCAAATAAATTTAGACATCTTGATGTACAAACACAGAAATAAGATCAATGGATATAAGTAATAGGGAAGCTGATTTCCCAGCAATATAACAAGAACAATGAATCCTGACAATTAAAGCTGCTAAAACTAGAATTAACTTTCTCCAGAGAGTTTCAGGAAAGTATTAAAACATATATTATAGATCTTTAAAATCATGTCCTATGACAACTTTCTGAGAATCACTTAGCATTCATGTCTTAGGTTGGAGTTGAAGTGCTATGGATTTCATTCTCGATTGAATATTAGATTCTATTTTAATAACAACAACAGCAGTCACATCAAGAGAAACAACTATAGTAACCGCTTTACTCTGTCGGCTGTAGGGTGCATTGCAAATTTTGAATGTATAATGATGATATATAAAAAGAAAATGATGACTTGGAAGTTTGAATCCTTTGAAGATATTAAATTTAATATACCTTTAGGAATTAGTCCCAAACAAGTATTTGTTATCTAGTCTTTATCCTCCTCTCAGTACTTGGCTACAAATTAATCAAATATTTAATTTCTGTAGAAGATAATATAGATGTCATTGTTGTTATTGCCTCCTAGCTTTCTAATTCCAGGAAGTTGAATGGTGACATTTACTTTTGATGACAAAGAGTATTGGTAAGTGGTCTGTTTAGTAAAACAATATGACAGTATCCTTTTATTCCATTATAGTATATTGGAAAAATATGCACCAGAAGCAGATTTTTACTTTTGGAGATTATCTATAAATCAGCAAGCTTTTACTTATTTTTGGCAGTATAAAAGAACTTGAATTCTATAGTGGGGAAACATAGCAGGAGATACATTTGAGTAAATATAAAATATAAAAAAAATATTTTATAAGGTACTACTGTTCTCTGCCTTCTCTGCTTATATATCTATATTTTTTAATATAAAACCAGTGTTCTAGGTTTCTCTTAAAGTTCTCTTGTGATCAACTGAAATTTTGGATACTGATAAAAAGTGGGGCAGAATATACATAGTAATGAACACAAACATGCACTTTTTGTTGTTCAGTTGTGTTCAATTACATCCAACTCTTAAGGATTCCATTTGAGGTTGCCTGGATCATACCAGAATAATAAACACGACAAGTTTGGAAAAGTCACTTAAATGCCCTAGGACCCAATTTCCCCATATATGAAATGAAAAGGTTGCCCTATATGAGCTTTGTTATTTTCTTTTAGCTCCAGATTTAAAATAGTATACTCTATGATTTTATATTAATAAAAACCTATATTGATATTGTGTCAAAAAGAAAGACTTTTATGGTAATAAAAGTGAATATATTAAATTGGTTCAATCCAAAACCAATTATGACTCATCTGCAAAGCACTTTGTTAATTGTTGCTAATACAAATATGAAGAATCCATAGTCTCTTGCATCATAAAACTTATCCACTGTTTACTGACATGCAAACAAACAAACCCAAAACTCTACTATACAAGATAAAATATGATAAGGAAAAAGAAAAGATATAGATGAACTATCCTAAGGAGGTGTTCAGAAAAAGAGATAATGTTTAATTGTTATGACAGTGGTGGAATAAGGATCAGGATTGAATATGTGGAGGAGTTAACATCTAATCAAGATAATAAAACTCGTGAACAATGGATACAAACATATTTTAGTTTTGTGGAAGGAACATGCTACTTCAATCTTCTTTTACTACTTCTCTTATCCCATTAATTTAGTTATCAGTATTTCACAAGAAATATATATATATATATATATATATATATACCCAAGCTACATCTTTCTAAATACTCATCCTTGAAGGTAGAGGAGTAGGGAAAGTGCTTAGCTCAGTTGTCTTACCATTCCCTCCAAACTGCTTTAAAATAATACCTCACATTGAATTTTTGAGTTTCAGAGCCAAGAAAGATTACAGTGAGGTGTTCTTCATAGCCAACATAACATGAGATCAAAAACATTCTATGAAAAAAGGGGAGAAGATTGGTAAAGAACCCATGTGGATAAAACACCAATAGTGGAAACAGGTAGTGAGAGGAGTAGCACCAATTTCAGATGTTCTTAAGTCAGAGACAGTACAAGAAACTGACGACTGATCACAAAGAGATTGCAGAGTAATGTGATAGCAATGAATGCAGGACAAGACACTGTTTGACAACTTCATTGCCTACAACTACCTCTAATCCATAGCTCAAGAACAGAGAGGAACAGTTTTGGTTGAGAGGGAGTAGAAATTGTGAGGTACAGCATCACTTCTGTCACCCAAGAATCAGGGAGCCTGAAATTGATTAAAATTCCAAGGGATGAAGGGCTTTCTTTGGTAAGGACTTTGTTAATTCAGGTGAAGAAAAAACTGACTACCTCTCCTCAAATCACATCACCTTAGAAGCACCTAAAACATCCAACCCACCAGAATAAACTGTGAAAACAGCAATACAAAAAAGCCTTAAGTTTCATAGAGTGTCTCCCTCATAATGCTAGGAACAGAGCCTAATTTAAAATAATGTTCTGGATGAAGAATTTATTGTAGAAAATGAGTATAAAACCACAAAAAGAACATGAGCATTAAAAAGACTATTATGGGGGGGCGGAGCCAAGATGGCAGAGTGAAAAGGTGACTTTCTGCCTCTCCTCCGATCTTCTCTCAAATCAACAATAAAATAAGCCTCTGAACTGATCTTCAAGTCAACGAACTCAGAAATATTTGGGCACGGCTCTCTGGATAACTTCATATCAGGTTAGTCGGACTGGGACAGAGAGATAAATAGACGACTTCTGTGTAGGCCGGAAGTAAGGGTGGGACTCAGCTCAGCTCAGCTCTTTGTGGCAGAAGCTCCAAACTCCAAACTCCAAATTCCAAACACCTGGAGTTTATCTGAGCCACTCAGGACACTCTGCCCTGATTGGGGGCAGGTGTTCTGGCCGACTTGCCTTGTTTAAGGAATAATTCGGACTTAGTCCTTGCCCCCACCGAGCCCAGCACCTTAAGTCAACTCGCTGAAGTGCCCCAGGGCAAAGCTTTTCAGCCCCCTTTCAGCCGCCGTTTTTTTTCCCTACCTTAAAGAGATATCCACGCTGTCTTAAAAAAAAATGAAGAAGCAAAAGAGAGCTCTTACCATAGACAGCTTTTATCAAGGCAAAGAAGCGATGACCCCAGATACTGAGGATCCTTTAGACAAAACTGCAGAGAAAATCAGCAAGGACCATCACTAGTCCCCTTTTCAAAAGGCCTTTCTGGAAGATTGCTTAAGGAACCTCAAAAGAGAGCTGGAGGATAAATGGGAAAATAAACTGAAATGAGTGCAAGAAGGATACAACATCTTGCAAGAAGGATATGATGCCCTGCAAAAGAGATATGAAAAAGACACCAATTAATTGAAAAATAAAATTAGTGAAGTGGAAAAAGAGTGCAATGAACAAATTGGCCAGTTACAAAAGGAGCTTAAAAAGGTAACTGAAGAAAACAACACTTTAAAAATAAGAATTGAACAAATGTAAGTGAATGACTCAATAAGACTTCAAGAATCAGTCAAACAAAATCAAAAAAAATGAAAAATTAGAAGAAAATATGAAATATTTCCTAGGAAAAACAAGTGACTTGGAAAATAGATTTAGGAGAGACAATCTGAGGATTATTGGACTTCCTGAAAGCCATGATGAAAAAAAGCATCTAAACACTATCTTCCAGGAAATCCTGAAAGAAAACTGCCCTGAGATTGTAGAATCAAAGGGCAAAATCACCACTGGAAGAATTCACCGATCACCTCCTGAAAGAGACCCCAAAATTAAGACCCGAAGGAATATCATGGCTAAATTCCAGGACTATAGCACCAAGGAACAGATTCTGCTAGCAGCTAGAAAGAAACAATTCAAATACCGAGGATCAATAATTAGAATAACACAGGATTTGTCAGCCTCCACACTGAAGGATCGAAGGGCCTGGAACCAGATATTCCGAAGGGCAAAGGAACTTGGATTACAACCAAGAATAACATATCCAGCTAAAATGAGCATTATCCTCCAGGGAAGAAGATGATCATTCAATGATATAGGTGAATTTCACCTATTTCTAATGAAAAGACCGGAGCTGAACAAAAAATTCGACACCCAAACACAGAAGTCAAGAGATGCATAAAAAGGTAAAAAGGAAAGGACTCTTGAGAACTTAATTTTATTAGGGGGATACTTAAAGTTTGGGGGTATAATTAACTAGATATTACTTTGATAATATGAAAAAGAGAACTAGAGGGGAAAAGGTTGTCATACTGGGGAAAAGTGGGGAAAAGTGGTAAAATAAGATCCAAAAAAAAGGAGGTAAAAACAAGGTAAAATCACTTGAAGAGGCAAAGAAAACCTAATATAATTGAAAGAAAGAGGGGAGGGAGATGAGCATTGTGTAAATCTTACTCTCATCAGGTTGGGCTCTAAAAGTATATACCAGACATTTGATTTCACATAGAAACTTGTCTGTTGCTAGAGGGAAGTGGGAGGGAAAGGAGGAAAAGAAAGGGATAAACTAATAGAAGGGAAAATAGAAGAATCAGGGGAAAGTAGTAAAAACAGGGAGAGGGGACCTAAAGGGTGAAGTATTGTTTGGAGGAGGGGGTCATCAAAAGCAAAGTACTGAGGAGGGGGAAGGGAGAAAGGGGAAAGGAAGGGGGAAAACATGACTTGGGTAAATAAGATGGCAGGAAATAAAGAATTAGTTATTCTAACTGTGAATGTGAATGGGATGAACTCTCCCATAAAGCAGAAGCGGATATCAGACTGGATTAAAAACCAGAATCCCACAATATGTTGTCTACAAGAAGTACATCTAAAACATAGTGACACATATAGGATGAAGGTAAACGGCTGGAGCAGAAAATATTATGTTTCAGGTGAACAAAAAAAAGCAGGGGTAGCAATCCTTATCTCAGATCAAGTAAAAGCCAAGATATATTTAATCAAAAGAGATAAGGAAGGAAACTATATTTTATTAAAGGGTACCATAGATAATGTAGCAATATCTATTATATGCAACAAGTGCAATGGCACACAAATTCCTAGGGGAGAAATTAAGAGAGATGCAAGAAGAAATGGACAGCCAAATGATACTAGTGGGGGATCTTAACCTGGCTCTCTCAGAATTAGATAAATCAAACTACAAAATAAACAAGAAAGAAACTAGGGAGATAAACCAATTGTTAGAAAAGTTAGGTATGATAGATCTATGGAGAAAGTTGAATGGAGACAGTAGGGAGTTTACTTTTTTCTCAGCAGTCCATGGAACCTATACAAAAATTGACCATGTGTTGGGGCATAAAAACCTAAAAATCAAACGCAGAAAGGCAGAAATAGTAAATGCATCCTTTTCAGATCATGATGCAATAAAAATCACATGCAATATAAGGCCAGGAGAAAATAAACCAAAAGTTAATTGGAAATTAAATAATATAATCCTGAAGAATGAATGGGTGAAAGAGCAAATCACAGACACAATCAATAATTTCATCCAGGAGAATGAAAATAAGGAGACAAC
>JAJPUD010018137.1:0-29418 GCA_023553655.1 Myrmecobius fasciatus
TCTCTCTCTCTCTCTCTCTCTCTCTCTCTCTCTCTCTCTCTCTCTCTCTCTCTCTCACACACACACACACACACACACACACAAACACACAGATACCACTTGATAAATTCCAGTGGTTCCCTATCTAGAGTGGTATCCAAAGCCTTCCATAACCTAGCCCTCTTCTGCCTTTCCAGACTTTTTACACCTTACAGCCTTCTCACATACCCTTTGATCTAATGACACTGGCCTTGTTAACCCTTGAACAAGACACTACATTTCTTGACTTTGGATATTTTCTTTGATTGTCCCTCATATCTAGAATTATTTCCCTCCTCATCTCTGCCTATAGGCTTCTCTAGTTTTATTTAAATCCCAATCAAAATCCCAACTTCTTCAGGAAGCTTTTTCCAACCCTCTTAATTTTAGTGCCTTCCCCTTGTTAATTATTGCCTATTTATCTTCATTATAACTTGTTTATAAATGTTTATTTGTTTATGTCTCTCCCATTAGAGTACAAGCTCCCTGAGGACAGGGACTGTCTTTTGCCTCCTTTTGTATCTTTAGCACTTAGCAAAGCCTCTGACATATTGTAGGTACTTAATAAATGTTTATTGATTGATTGACAAAGTAGAAATCATGTTACTTTATTTTATGTATTTCTCCCATATCACTGAATACAAAGGCCCAGAATAGAAAAAAAATAAACAAACTAGCAATGGGGTTTGGTTTGTGAAGAGTGGTACAGATCAATAACTGTGATTTTCCTTGTACATCTGGTGGGGAACCTTATCTCCTATTTCCTAGAAGCCTGGATCCCACGGTAATGGAGACAGGGGAGATTCTGGTGTAGGACACATCAGCCCACAAGACCCTTCCACCTCTTGTCCACATCTCCCTCTTCCCACCCCACCTTGGTCTGTTTAGGTCAATATTCTTCTCATAGGTACTGGGAGAGGGGATGCTATGATACCTTAAGGGAGTGGTAAAAATTAGCTAGACTTCCCTCCTCCCCAAACCATCAAGGAACTTTGGAAAGCCCCTAATTACTGCCATAAAGTGGCTGCTGGGTTAATTCGATGATATGAAAGGTGTGTGTTTCAATTATATTTAACGAAAAGATTTACAGTCAAGTGAAATTTAATTAGGAGATTGCCAGAGGACAGAGCTCTTGAGACACACAGCTTTGCAAGGGATGAAAGGAGTGGGCTGGGGGAAATGACACCAACCCTTTTCTTGAGTTTCGACAGAGCCCAGTAACCAACCACCCTCAATTGTCCCTTACCTAGTTTCTGTGATCTCAAAGCACACTTCAGAACTTGAAGAGAGTTACTTGGCTGGCCCTAATGGATAGAATCTCCACAAGCTGTACTTCCTTGAAGTCCAAGAAGCTTAAATTTAGAGCAAGGAGGGAGGGATTTTAGAAGCCACCTAATCAAGTTGTCTCATTTTTACAGATAAAGAAATTGATGCCCTGTAAGGATGAGTATAGTAAATGGCAAGAGTCTTTCCTTAAATTTCAAATTTGAATATTACTTAAAATTAAAGTAGTCATGTTATCTTGGACAAACCACTTAAAATTCTGTAAGCTTCTGTTTCTTTTCTGTACAATAAAAATGACAATACTTTTGAGGTAAAATGGTATGGTGAATAGATATCTGACCAGGGAATTAGGGAGGCTGGAATTTGAAGTCTGGCTTCTAATACATCCTGGATATGTAATCTTAGGTAAGTCTTCTCTCTAAGATTATAAATTGAAAAGAAGATACCAAACAACATAGTAGTAGTAGTAGAGGGAAGTTCTTATTGAAAATTCTCTATGCCAATGACATCACATATAAAGACCCATTTCATTCAGCTCCTGTTTCTTTTCTGTGCTCACGTAACCTCATGAAAAAGTCAGTGTAGTGTGATGGAAAGATCATTCAGGTTAAAAAAAAAACCTTTATTCCAGTACTTCCCCTGCTATCATCTAGCTTTGACTCTGAGATAAGCCATTTAACATTTCTGATCCTCTATTTCCTTAATATGTAGAATGGAAGAGAGGGGGAAAAAATCCTTGCTCTGCTTACTTCCAGATTTTATGAGACATAAACAAGATCATCTATATGAAAGAACTTGAGAGGGGAAAAGCCCACAATGCTGGAAAGTGTCATTCAGCTGATAAGGCATTATTGTTATTCATAACCTTATCAACTAGCTTTTCTGCAAGCAGAGATCTAAGGCTCTCCTTGATTCTTCATGGAGTTCTATATTTGACTCTGCTTTTCTCCATGGAAGCATATTATTCTATGTGCTTCCTGCATAAATTCCATATGCTCCCTCACCTTTCCCTTCTTGAAGTTGAGGAACTGTGATCTTTTATGTAATAGTAACAATCATTTTGGTTGGGTGTATAATATGGGATAGAAGTCTACCTAAATTGTATGTTTTACCATTCTCTCTAATTCTGACTCTCTGTCTCACTGTCTCTGTCTCTCTTCCCCCTTTGCCAAAGGTTGAAGAGGGATATGATTTAAGAGATGAGCTTCCAGAGATCAGTGACAATGACTCAGTAATCACTTTGTCAGTTATTTTGGATATCTGGGATACTCTTTGTGATTAAGAGTCATTTAATTCTTTGTACCTGTATTCCCCAAGGCCTAACACAGTTCCTGGAATGTATTAGAAGTTTAACAAATATTTGTTAGTTGAAGGGGAGGAGGAGTTTCTAAATTCCTTCATATCTATTCCCATGAGTCACTATCACTTATAAGATTACATAGTATAATTCACTAAATTTGAAGTAAGAAGACCTGGCTTAAAATCCTGACTCTTCTACTTTCTTACATGACCTTGGGCAAATGATTTGACTTTACTGAGCCTCAGTGTCATCTTCTGTAAAATAAAAGTGAGTAGATGATCTCTAATATTTCTTCCCAGATTTCAATTATATGAAATTCCCAACCCCTATCAAACCACATGGGCAAGACTCTGGGCAAAATCTGTTTTCTCTTTCTTAGGAATTACAGGATCAAATTTTGAAACAGATCAGTTTGAAGGGATCTTAAGTCATGGGATCCAACTGTGATGGACTTGGTTCTTCTCAACAATGCAGTGATTTAAGGCAATTCCAATAGGCTTGGGATGGAAAATGCCATCCACAGCCAGAGAGGAAACTGTAGAGAGTGAATGATGATTGGAGTATAGTATCATCTTTTAGTTTTGTTTTTGTTTGTTTTCTTTCTCACTTTTCCCCCCTTTTGATCTGATTTTTCTTGCACAATATGACAAATATGGAAATATGTTTTTTAAAAGAAGTCATGGAGTCAAATTTCTTGTTTTATATATATATTTTTATTAAAGCTTTTTATTTGTATAACATATGTAGATGCAGAGAGATTTAATGACTTACCCAAAGTCACACGTGCTTAGGGGTACTCTGGAGATTGATGTGTTCTGAACAGTGTAGTGAACAATTTGAAATTTAGAGACAGAGACTTGGGTTAAGGCTTACCACTTATATGATTTTTAACAAAATGCAATCTCTTTTTTTATAGAATGAGTATAGAGCCAGATGACCTCTAAGTTATCTTCCAGCTCTAAATCCCATGATCTTTGTTTATTGTCATGGTTGTATATGTATCCCACATGGATTTTATGGAAAAAGAGTATAGGTATTCGGAGTCATAATCACTTGTACACTTGGGTGCATATATAAAGTGCATTAAGTATATATCCCTGTGTGTACAATGTGTGTACACTTACAGACAGCAGGGGTGAAAAGGGAAGGATAACTAATTCTGAGTTTGAGCTCCAGACTCATCTACACAGTTCTCTTGGCCTTCACTTGATGCTTCCTCCCTTATTCCACCCAAACCCCCAGAGCTGGGCAAGATGCCCTCAGTCTGTGCACTTGGCACCACATGCCACATAGCTCCTATGAAGCGTCTGTGCAAGGACGACGCCCCCAGACCCTGGCTAGGGGACTCATGCCTCTCCCAGCTCCAGAACGGAGTGTCCCCATTCCTGATCACTCTCTAAGCCAGATATGTGGGGGAAGCAAGCTGGGACACCAGCACAAACACCAACACACATACAGACAGAGAAACACGTGCTTGTACACAGAGACCCAGACAGACACACATGCTCTCTCTGTCTCTCTCTCTGTCTCTCTCTGTCTCTCTCTGTCTCTCTGTCTCTCTCTGTCTCTCTCTCTCTCTCTTTCTCACACACACACACACACACACACACACACACACACACACACCAAAAGCACGCACACAGAAAAACACAGATATCACTGGCTGCACCACCAGGCAGACACCTACTCTCTGTCGCTGTCCGCTGTGCTGAAAACGAGCGCACCAGACTGCTCTCTCCAGAAAAGGGTGAGGGGAGAGAAAAGGGAGAGGAAAATGAGAGGAAGAAGAAAGGGGAGGGGAGAGAGTAAATGAGGGATGTATGATAAGGAGATGGCAAAGGGGGAAAAAGGACACTAGAGAGAAGAAATACTTGGAAGAGAGGAGAAGTGGAAGAAGGACAAAGGGGCAAAGACAGAAAATAGGAATAAGTAACTAAGCTTCTGGGAAAAAGTCCAGAGACTGGAAGGTAGGGGAATTCTAGCTGTATTGCCAAATCTTAGGAGAGTCCAATGGATATGATATTGCTATTGATTACCTATACTTTGAGGCCCAACTCAAATGTCACTTCATCCCATAAACTTTCCTGACCCTCTCAACTTGTCAGGATTTTTTCTTTCTTTGAAAGAAATTTTCTCTAAAATATATAGAGAATTGTCTCATATTTATAAAAAATCAAGCCATTCTCCAATCGATAAATGGTCAAAGGATATGAACAGACAATTTTCAGAGGATGAAATTAAAACTATTTATAGTCATATGAAAAGGTGCTCCAAATCACTATTGATCAGAGAAATGCAAATCAAAACAACCCTGAGGTACCACTACACACCTGTCAGATTGGCTAGAATGACAGGAAAAGTTAATGATGATTGTTGGAGGGGATGTGGGAGGGCTGGGACACTGATGCATTGTTGGTGGAGCTGTGAACGGATACAGCCATTCTGGAGAGCAATTTGGAACTATGCTCAAAAAGTTATCCAACTGTGCATACCCTTTGACCCAGTAGCATTTCTGTTGGACTTGTATCCCAAAGAGGTCATAAAGGAATGAAAGGGCCCCACATGTGCAAGAATGTTTGTGGCAGCCCTTTTTGTAGTGGCTAGAAACTGGAAACTGAATAGATGCCCTTCAATTGGAAAATGGCTGAATAAATTACAGTATATGAATGTTATGGAATATTATTGTTCTGTAAGAAACGACCAGCAGGACAATTTCAGAGAGGCCTGGAGAGACTTGCATGAACTGATGCTGAGTGAAATGAGCAGAACCAGGAGATCATTATATATGGCAACAACAATACTATATGACGATCAATTCTGATGGACATGGCTCTCTTCAACAATGAAATGTCTCAAATCACTTCCAATTGTTCACTGAAGAAAGCCATATACACCCAGAGAGAGGGATATGAAATGTGGACCACAACATAACATTCTCATACTCTTGATTGATGTTTGCTTACATTGTGTTTCCTTTATCTGATATGTCTTTTGTGTAGATAAGATTCTTGCACAACAATAAGTTTGGAAATATGTATACATATATTCTATTTGTCAAGTATTTTAACA
This sequence comes from Myrmecobius fasciatus, assembly GCA_023553655.1. Classification (NCBI taxonomy): domain Eukaryota; kingdom Metazoa; phylum Chordata; class Mammalia; order Dasyuromorphia; family Myrmecobiidae; genus Myrmecobius; species Myrmecobius fasciatus. The sequence goes on from JAJPUD010018137.1 coordinate 5,672, forward strand.
TAATTAACATGTAGTGGATATCCTGCCATCTAGGGGAGGGGTGAGGAGTTGGGGGAGAAAAATTTGTAACAGAAAGCTATGTAAGGGTTAATGTTGAGGAATTACCCACGCATATGTTATACAAATAAAATTTTTAAAAAAGAAAGAAATTTATGTTTTATGTTTATCTATTATATTTATCTATCTTGCCTTCTATTATAACCATTTGTTTCCTTGTCTTGTCTTTCCCTCCCCATATCAAGAGGATGGGATTATACAGGAACTGTCTCACTCATGCTTATACCTCCCAATTGTGCCTAGCACAGTGTCCAAAACATAGTAAGGACTCAATAAATATTTATCCAATTCAATCGAATGTATCCACTTTCACAGAGGCCTACTTATATGCTGCTCCCAGAACCATTCCTATCCCACTCCAGTGCTACCTTGAAGGGGCAAGTTTTGGGGTATGATAAGACAAACTTTGCTTTCACTTGGCTCCTTATCCCCATTTATAATAGGTGAATAGAAAAGAATATTGATATAGATTTCTTTCACAGAAGATTCAGGAGCTAAGCCAATTAATAGTGTTTATATACAATACTGATTTGTTAGTTAATTTATTCTCCCTGAAATCCATGCCTCAATTATCATACCCCATATAATATTTATCATATCACATCTTTCCCCACAACCAACTCCCAGTCAGCCTAGATCAAAACCCCTAATCTTCTGATACTAGGAGAATGTTTACTCTCCTGGTCTTGCAAAAAAGGAAAGGAGACATTTTTTAACACTTTAGAGTGTTGAGAGATAATGTGCCTTGGACATCTTCTGACAAGGAAAAGAAGAGAATAGGAAGATTCAAGGAGGGGAAAAGAAAAAAAAGATGGGAGAGAGAAAGAAGAAAAAGGGAAGTTGGGGTAGGGAGGAAGATTAGAGGAGAAAAGAGAAAAACACAGAGGAAAGAGGGTTAAATGAAAAGAATAAATGAGAGACATAGAAGGGCAAAGAAGAAAGAAAGAGGAAAGCTGAGAGGAAAACAGGAAACCAGAATGAGAGGAAATTCTAATGCACTGGGAAATCCATGGACTAGAGGGAGATGGGGACTACCCCCTCCACCAGTCAGATATGTGGTGGACACATGGTGCTGCCAATTTCTGGCATGATATTAGTTGACCCAGCCAGTTTTAGTGGCTTTTGTGTCAGATGTCTAGGGAGAGGGCAGGTGGATTGTGCCAGGTGGGAAAAGCAGCATCACTCAGACTTACCCAGCCCCCAGATTAGGGCTGAGTTTCAAGACTGGTCCTGCAGCTGTTCACATTGGCATCCTTTTCCTTGAACCATGAGCACTGAGACTCCACCCAAGGCAGCCAAGGTCATGGGTGTGAAAGAGCAGCTGCCCTCTGTTGAGTGCAAGAAAGATGGGCCATAATTATTCTCTGTGAGTGTGTGGGCATGTATGACAATGTGTTCATCTCAGAGAGTGACTGCTTGTGTATGGCAATTGTATGCTTCTCTGAAAGTATGTTTTGTGTGTTCATAAGTATGTACGTGGGCATAAATTCAAATATATCTGTGAGAATTAAATTTTCTTAATGTGTATTCCTGCCTCTCTGTGAGTGAACATGTCTGCTTTAGACCTATATCTCTACATCTCATACTTCTCATGGTTGGTAAATTCTTATCTAATCTCTTAGCCTCTTACTTCTGTTCCAACCCCATCATTCTTTTCTAGCCTGTTGTGGACATGAAGGTCATGACTTCTCGATGCAACTGATGCTACCACACTCTTCCAAAGGAGGATCAGTAGGGACTGTCTTGTAGTAGAGAAGAAGGAATGGGGTCAAGAAGTCAAGTTAGAGAGGCAAGAATTGCCACTGATATCTGGACTTTAGAATTACCCTTTACAGGAGGTGTGTGGGTGTGGGGAGCCCCTTGATTAAAGAATCAAAGATTTTAATCTTTTACTTACAACCCAAAATCCAATCAGATCACCCTTTCTCATATTTTCCAGTTTGAACCCAATACCTTAACTTTCTAGGAGATTTATGGAGATTGTATTCACCCCCAAACTCTTTCCAACCTCCAACTACCTCTTTCTTTTCTTTCCCCCAACTTGTTTCTTATAACCCTCCTTTGTCTATCTTTTCCCCTCTGGGAACTAGGCTTTGTGGTGGTAGAGGGGGAGGGGAATGTCCACATACTATGAAGGAAAGATCTCTGATGAAATGGGTGTCCTGGTTCAGCAACAGAAAAATAAGGGGGCCATGGGGGCAAAAGCACCCCCCTCATATTTCCAACATTCTCTCCAGCTCCTGTCTCATCACTGTCACCATTCAATCATAGCAGATGGGTTGCAGCTGTGAGCGCCAGCACGGCACACAGGCTGGTCCATGCCACTTGGGAGAGAAGGAAAAGAAAGGGAGGGAGGAAAAAAAAGGAGGGAGGGAAACAGAGGAAGGAAGAGAGGGAGAAAAAGGGAGAAGGAAGACCAGGACATGAAGGAGGAAAGGGATAAGTTAAGTATAAAGGAGATTTGGTATTTCTTTATCACCCCCTTTTCCCAATAGGAGAGGAGAGGCCAGAGTTGGGCACATGAGCTGGGCAGTGCCAGTTGAGATGGGCATATGCCCTTGATTACTACCAGGACCGCAGGCCAAACCTCCACAGCCGCGGCGGCCTCATAAATCAGTTTTTAAGTAGCAACCAAATGGACATTTCCCAGCTGAGAGCCCAAGCCTCTGACGGCCCTATGCAGGAGCAAGCCTGGCAGAGGTTTGGGGGAGGGGGATGCAGTTCCAAGGCCAGGGGCTTCCTAAGAGAGAGAGTTGCCCAGCTCTGTCAGGAAAGAAGGGGAGCTGATTTCAAGCTTGACCTAGGGGTGATGTAGAGGCTTCTGTGAATGAGCAGGAAAAAGAAGAGGCAACAGGTACATGGAAAAAGGGGACAGAACCTCTCGATCTGAACTTCAGAATCCCTGAATTCACAGACCTTTCCCTTCCTAGATTTTTGGTTCATTCAAACTCAGCTATTCAGAGGTCACTGTTTAAAAATAAAGAATTCTAGCAAATTGGCTCAGAGGCATTATCTTCCTTTATATGCTCCACCCTAGTAATCTTCCAGATTGGAGATAGGCAAGAAAAGGCAAGAAAAGGAACCCACATTTGGAAATGGGGTTTTGTAGATTAGATGAGAAAATGTGTGTGTGTGTGTCTAGAAATGAAAGGAAATATGTGGCATGTGGATATTTAGAGAAGGGGGCAGAGGGAGAGAATAGTAGGACTGTATATGTGTAATTGTGTTTTCATCTGAATGCCTTTGGTGGGCAGGGCAGAAATGTGAGACTGTGTCACTGTGTATCTGTGTTATTGTGCATGCCTAGGGAAAGGTGGGTATTTGTGAGTCTTTGCATGTGTTGGGAGGAGAATATTTCTATTATGGGTACATTTTAAAGGAGTCATGCCAGTGACTCCTGAACACATGGTTGTAAGGAGAAGAATGTACCATTATATCGGGGTTTGTGTGATAAATTTGTTTTGCTCTATGCATATATATCTAATTGTATCTATGGGGGGCACCTGTGTAATCCTATGAGTGTACAGCACTGTGTGGGGGAATAGGAATAATAGTATATATGCATATGTGAGTAGTGTGTATGTGTGTTAAAGGCTGGGGATCCACTTCAGGCACAACCCGCCATCCTCCATCCTCCTCCCTCCTTTTCTCTCCCCATCCCCTACCTCAGAAGACCCGCCTCTCTACCTGCCCTCAAAGTCAACCATTCTCGTACAGTCGTCTTCTATCTCTGTATTGGTCTTTGAGGGATCAATGACCCTTAGAATGGATGAGTGAGGTCATCCTGTTTCTCCCCAGTTCAGGCTCTTGTGTTGTGTGTGAGACGAGTCCCTTCTCTTTTCAATGCAGGCTGCTTCCACCGCTCCCTGTCCCGCACCTTCTTTTTTCCCTAAATCAAACATGCTCGGCCAGGGCAAAAAGTACAAGGCTCCTGGGTCTGTAGGGTGGCCGTACAGAATTTGGGTGGGGGGGTCCCTGGCCCTCAGTGATAGAAGAAAGGGCTGGGGGGGGTGGAAACTGTCGGAGCCTTCTCCCGCTCTGTGTCTCCTCTCTGGGTGAACAGATGTCTCGGAATTTTAGATGCGTTCCCCGCTCCTCCTCACTATAACCCCCCCCCAGCTGGCACCGGCTGCGGCGTGGCGCTCTCCCCCCCCCCCCTTTCTGCTTCCCCCCGGAGCCCTGGCAGCCGAACTGGCTGACGGACCGAGTCGGCGGCCCGGTTAGCTGGGCTGGCTGAGGGCAGGCAAAGGGAATCGGGTGGGGCGGGGGCAGGAACTCCGGCCAGAGGCGGGGAGGGGCCCGGGGGCGGGATCGAAGTAGCTGCTGGGCTCAGCTAGCCCAGGCAGGAGGGGATGAACTGGAGACAGGCCTCTGGGCGGATCTAGTCTGAGCCTGCAACGCGATCTCTGTAGGTCTAGGTCTCTGTACGTGGCTGTGTCTCTGTATTTGTCTCTGTTTCTCCCCATCTCTGTTATCTCTGAGTCTCTCCTCCGTTCTGTGACTGTCTTTATTTCTGGTTTCCTTTTTCTCCTCTCTTGTGGTTCTCTCAGCTTCTCCATTCCTCTGCCCCACCCCAGTGCCCACATAGTAACGGAGAGAAGTCAGTTTTCGCCTGCTGCGGTATACAGGGCCCTCACCTCCGGGCAGATTAGCAGCAGCCGATCTCCTCCCCTTCTCATACACCTTCCCTCTTTAATTTTCCTCCAAACCTCCCCTCCCCTTTTCCTTGGCACTAGGGGACTATGTCCCTTGCCCCTCTCCGACACACTGGGCTGCTGGTTCTAAAAGACTGACAAAACTGAGATGTGGGTGCGAATGGGGGAGAGAAGTGGATGAAGAGAACAGGAGGGGACAAGAGAATGAAGCCGAGAAGAAACACCCTAATTCCCTCATCAGCATTAGTTAGTTAATTAATAATCCAATCCAGTTGAACTCTGGTTTACTGACCGGAGGAGACCGATGTCCAGCCCCGGGCAGGAGCTCGGCGGGCCGGACTTGGCCACCCCCTCCCATCCCCTGCCCCCGCATTCCGAGGTAAAAGGCATTTGTTCCCCGGCTGGTGCCAGCAGCGATTGGCAGATTCGGATAGGCACAGTCATTCCGCACACAGATGTCCCTGCGTTAACTCTTGTGATATGAATTCTGTCAGCTCTGAAACGAAGAGGGGAGAGAACCAGAGTTAGAGATAGAATCAGAGAAACGGAATGGAATAGAACATTTGCCTGAAGAAGACAGGACTAGGCGTATTCCCCTCTCTCCTGTCCCTTCTCCCCAAGAAAGAAAAAGTCTCTTCAGACTCTTGGGGTAGATCAGCAACATTCTGATCCTTTTTCTCTTCTTAAATCTTGCTGCTCTCATCCACTTCCAGTGAGTTCTACTATCATCACTCTTCTTCGCCTTCTCCCCCATTCCAAAGTCCATAATTCTAGAATATCAGTTTTGGAGAACAGGGAAATCGCACAATTCCACAAAAGCAAAATATATAAATAAATAAAAATTTAAAATTAAAAAAAAATTGAAGATTTCAAAGGGTAAAAATTCCCAAACTGGAGAATTTAGGGATTCTAAAATATCAGAATTTCCTCACTTAAAGATACAAATTCTAAGATGCCAGAATCTGATGATTTTAGAATTCTGGATTTTTCTATTAGAGACTTCAAATTAATAGCTGTAAAGGGTGGAGAACCGTGTAAGAAGCAGAACTGCGGTATAGCCGAATGCCTTATTTTCTTGTACGTGTGGAATGTAGAAAGAGACATCCTTGTAAGAAGCATAAGAGTGGAGGGCCCTAGCTCCTGGATCTCAAGTGCTGCCCACTGGCAGCCTGAATATGGGATAGGATTGTCAATAAAATCAGTCTTTAAATTAAAAGCAAGAGGAGGTCAATTTCACTGACCTAAATCCTTCTGGGTCAAAGATCTTCCCTTCTACTTTTCTATGCTCACATCGCTTTTCTCTTGTCCCTTGCCAAGCGGCTTAGGACGCTATTATCGGGTCTGACTTTCTATGCATTTCTTGGAGAAGGTCTCCTTCAAAGGCGAACTAATCCTTACCACGCTACCTTTAGTCTTCTGGGAGGGGTATTGTATGTTATTAAGAGATGATAGCTCTAAGAATGGTTGTTAGGGGCGAGAGGGCTCTGGTTTCGTGGTTTGTTGTGGTAGTTTTTTTTGTTTTTGTTTTTGTTTTTTGTTTGTTTGATGTTGGGCTTTTGTTTTTTGTTTTTTTAGATTAAACCCCCCTATCCTGTATCATCATTTTTATGGGATCTGCAATTCTGGCAAAAATCTGTCTTTAATTTAGCTGTCCATATAAAAATCCTCACTGTATAATAATGAACAGATGCCATGGAATTTAAGCTGGAGCTTCGGCTCCTCCCCGCCTTCCCCCCGCGCCTGGCACCGGGCACTGGGCACCGACTGAGTGGCATCGATTGGCACAGTCACCGAGGCAAAGGGTGGGCACGGGGCACCCCGGCTTCTCGCCAGGTTCTAGGGTAGGGCACGAGGAAGGGGGTAGGGCTGGATACTCAGGGGAAGGCACTACAGGGTGAAGAGGGGATAAGAGATTTTTATTTTCTACGAAATGACTCAGGATTTGAGACCTTTCTTCCTAGGTTCGTAATGATAAAAACACACGTGTTCACAGACACACTCAATCCCCGTACCTTTTCCCCTCGGAACACGAAAGCCAAGATTGTAATGATGTTAACTGGGTTGATATTGACCGACCGGCTCCCTTTACACTTCTCTCCCTAATTTTTTCCTCGGTTCTCTCCTCACTCTGTTTCTCAGCCCCTGCGGGAATCCGAGTTCGCTGAAAGCGGGTTTCATTCATTGCCCAATAGGGCCAGGGCCCCAGTTCAGTCTGCCGACTCTAATTCCCTAGGGAATTTGTTTAAAGCTGTAACCTGGTCCCACAGCAGGGCAAACTTGCCCTGCCCTTAAGGGACAGGCAAAGCCTGGGAAGTTACCGGTTATGGGATTGGGGCAGGGGGAAGGGGAAGCGGAGTGAGAGCAAATGGCTCACAATCCCTCCCCACCGCAGTTTTCTCTCCCTTTCCCAGGGGATATTAAAAAGTGTAAGTAAATCCAAGCCTACCGCCTCTCTTCTCACTCCGCATTGTAAAACTGGGGGATTGGGGTTAAAGTTGGTAGTTTCTGGGCCTTGGTTCGCGCTCCCCTCCCCACTTCCCTACCCCCCCAACGCAGTCCTCTCTCTCTTTAATGCGGCTCTGGCGAGAACAGATGTCCCGGAGTCGGGCTGGCTGCCCAGACCCGCCCAGCTGTGCCCTTGGCGGTGACTTGGCTCAGGATAGGAGCTGGCACGAGGGTCCCCAAAGGGGATGGTCGTGGAGAAGGATGGGGTGCCTATTCTGAGTTTCCAGCCAGAACCCGACCTGTCATCTCAGTTACTCACTCCGAGCAAAGGGCAGCTATGGCTGGGAGCCCCGGAGGTCTCCGGAAAAGAAAGAGTTGAAGAGATAAGAGCCACGTCGAATTACTTCAAGAATATTACATTAGTTTCATATGCAATAGCGTAGTCCCCAACAGTTGAACGTGCCCCACGATTTTCAAGCCGGCGTCTAAGACAGACTTATAATGTGCCTTGAGAATGGATATTAGTTGCTGGACAATCAGACTTGGTCCGAGGGGCTAACCGCTCTCTGACTGAGTTCTGGCACGTTCTGGAGCTGCCGGGAAAGGATGGATTAGGGCTTTCATTTAAAGCTATATCCATTTCCCCTTGGGCTCGAGGACGCTACTGCACAGTAGGACGGGGCTTCAGCAACGTGCCAAGGTTCTGTGACTGTCTACTCTCTGTCCGAAGCTTTCACTCTGGCCACATTCTCAAAGACCTATTCCAGTCCTATAGTACTTCACACCCAGAACCTTCCTCTGTGCGCTGACCTAGCTCCCAGGGAAGTATCTCTCTGATTTCAGGGTCACTATTGAGAAAGTTTCAGAGCTCGGAGCGTCCTCCACTCATAGCACCAAACTCCATCCCTATCTTTGCATCATCCTGTTCTCAATGTGATACCACTATAGTTTTCAGTAAGAACCTGAAACTGACAAAGCTCCAATTCTCATTCTTAAGACTTCTTAGTTTGATTTTCGCTGGTCTCCATTACCTTTTCTATTTCTCCCCGTCCTCTCCACTCGTCTTCCAAGGATTGGAGACAGAGAGAGGAAGGTAAAAAATGATTCAGAGACAGAGACAACAAGACACAGAGAAGCAGAAACAGAGATATAGAGAGACAAGGCGAAGACCGCAGGTCGGAAGTCCGGGACTTCTCTTTCTGTCTGTATGTCTGTCTCTTTCTCTCTCTCTCTCTCTCTTCCCTCCCTCCCTCTGTCTCTGTCTCTCTCTCTCTCTCTCTCTCTCTCTCTCACACACACACACACACACACAACACGCACTCAAAATTCCTCCTTAAATTTTTTTTTTTTGAGTTTGGGAAAATACTCTAGCCACAGATAGCCGCACTCTTCCGCAGAGGGCTTCAATTCGGGATTGTAGGCTTGTGTTAGGAGGGTAGGACAATGAGTGAAAGCAAGTTGCGCCAGGTGTTAAGACTGTTGGGTCAGAGACTCCTCACCGGACTGGTGTTTCGTGGATTCTTTAGTTGGCAACAGGGATAAAATCAAACACTGAAAGTAAATTGCTGGGGAGAGAAAAAATAAATTCTTCCCGAATCTTTAGAGGGGAATTATTTTGGAGCTTTTGGGTTCTGAATTCTCAAGAGAGAAAGGGAAAGAAGAGGACAGAAGGAAACTGAAATCCTCGATCCTCACTCATAAAGTACTGGAAACTATGTTTTTTTCCCATATATTTTTTTCAAAATAAGAGAAGAGAAAAAGAAGGGGGTAGGCCACTTTCCCTCTCCATGGGTGGCTATCCTAGCCTTCTTTGAGCCTGGGGTGGGGGGAATGTTATTTGGGTATTGATCTGGCTGTTATCTCTTATACTTGGAGGGAAACCGGAGGCAGAAGGAAGAGAACCCAACCAGCAGGCTAAATTGGAGTCGAGGTGGAGAAAACTCCGGGAATACTGGCACAAGGTTCAGTACTTCCCCTTTCACTCAGGACAACTTAAAAAAATGATTAGAAGAGAAGTGAAATACATACACATATATGCATATACTGTATATATATACATATATGTATATACACATCTACACATATTTTTCTCTGTGTTTCGAAACACGAATTATTTTGGTAGGTTTGGAAGGAAGGAGGTCATTGACAGGGACAAGAATAAATCCAAAAGGAAAAAATACCACTTCAACCATGAATTCCAACCCCTTGGGGTCCCAGTGATTGCTGGAGTTAGACTAAATTGAACACTTCTGCACTTGGAGATCCTACTTATGGGAATCCAGAGAAGAGGAAGAAAATCTTTTCCTCTTCCTTTGGCCCTGAGGCACAACGCTGGCCTTTTCCCCCCTCTTCCCTTGCTTCTTCCTTCTGTTGATATCACTTCTCTGGGGGCTCTGTATGACTATGTGTGAGAGAAAGGGGGAGAGGAAAGGATGGAGAAAGGGGGGAGAAGCTTGGAGCTTCGTGTTCATGTTGTAGTCTCCTTTTCACTTTCCTTTTCACTGGAAAAGTTGACAGTGGAGCGGGAAGGACAAAAAAAAAAAAAACGACAGCCAGTTGTGTATCTGTATATAGAACAGTGTAAGAAGAATAGGGCACGAAGGGGTGGTTTCTGGAGATTTGTAGGAATTGGAGTTGTTCAGAATTATGGTGGGTGGGGATGACAGCTCTTCCCAACTCAGCCTCCCCCCTTTGCCAGCCCACAGACAAAGCTTCAATACAACATGATCTCTCCCTTTAAATGATTAGGAATTCAGCCTTCCAAAACAGGAATCAATATCTACTCAGTTTCTGGGAGAAACATAATACTGAAGGTATGCCAAGTTAGGGTCTTAAAAGAGATTTTCTGTCTTTCTCCTTCACATGGATCCTTCCTGGAAAACTTAGAGTGACTGATTGATTTATTCTAAAAGTAATAACTGTAGAACCATCTTTGGTCTCAGGATCTAAACATCTGATTTCTTCCCTCTCCAGGATCCTATTGCTCAGGCCTCTGCTCTATCTCTAGGCTCAGTTTCGTGCAACTGAATTGAGCCATAGGGTTCCTGAGATCTGAGAGAGCAGAACTTGGGAGAGAGGACAAGGTGTGGGAAAGCAAAAAAGGGAGGATTCTTTTGCCTCATGGACAATGGTTGGGAGGCGTTTCACTTAGATGCTGGAAAAAGAGATCCCAAGATTCCTATAGTCCTGAGAGGCCATTGAGAAAGTTTATGACTGAGAACCCAGACAGGAACCTAGAGAAAATTCCATGAGAATTTAGTGAAATTCTGAAAAAAAAATTGCAGGGAAATTCCCTGAAAACTCTGGGAGAATTCTGGGAGAAACGCAGTTTTCCCCGGCCTGGGATTGTGAGAGTCTCTGTAGTTTGGGACTAAGCAATAGAAGACAGCTATGGCCGGCCTGATCTTCAACCTGAGAGTTCAGCACCAAGGCAATGGACAGCTCATCGCTGTAATAGTTTATCCCTACTCAGGTGATGGGAGTTTCTCTTTCTTCTTTTTCTTTTTTACGTTGGGAGGGGAATAAAGGTAGTGTATATGGACAGTCAACCAATATAATTTAACTCACTCACCACTTTTGAATTAGGTTTTCTTCCCTTTTCCCAACCTTTTTCTCCTTTTTTCTTGCTCTTGACATCTCAACGTTCTCTTTGATGCCTTAGACTAATGATCCTGTCTTAAATAAGAACAACACTTAGAAACTCTACAGTCTCCAAGTTTCCACTCAAAAGAAAGGATAATTCATTTTTTAAAACCACCCAATTTTAGAGAAAACTAGAGTAGGAAATCTTGAAAAGAAACTAGATTTTACCTTTTCCACAATTGAGGAGTATGAATGATGGGAAAATTTTCTATATGATTGGCCCCATTGTCCAATTTCTTAGTATTGGGGGTTAGGGGAAAGAGGAGGGAAAGGAAGGAGGCTTTTAATTAGAAGTAGGTCCAAGACTATCACAGGTGACAAACCTCAAAGAAATGTGGCACTGTTTTCTGTGAGAAATGTTTGAGAATAATGAAGTGATGCAGAAACTTCTCATCTGCTGTGTCCTTTTTTCTACCATTATTTCAGGGTCCTCTCTTCTCTGAGCCTTATAACAGAAAGAGAGAACTGCCAGCTTCATATTGTAGGAATATTGAGTGTGTATTTGCTACCCCTGGGGTTCTAAAATTCTCTATGTTCAAAATCCGGAGGATTTTGTTAGTCTATTTGTAAAGGCTTATCGAGAGCCAATCTCCAGCTCCCAATGTTTTCAGGCCTCCCCTTGACCTCTTCCTTCTCCCCAAAGTGTACAAATTAAAAACTTGATGACCTAAATCCTGAGAGGCTGACAATGAACGATCTGACTAAAACTCCAGTTTTAAAAAGAACACTTTTCTCCTCTTTTTTTCTTCCTTATGATCTTTTTTTTAATGTATTGCTCTGCCCCTGTCAATTGACTCTTTATTAGGATTCTCCACCCCCCTTTCCTGTCTGACACATGAAGATATGAGTCTCTCTTGTCATCAGGTGCAGATGATCCCCCTCCTGTGATTTGACTTTTTTCCCTTTGAAACCAGCTAGAGAAACAGATGTATGTTATTGTTGTTTTAAAAGAGAAGGCATGTGCTTATGTGAGCATGTGTCTGAGTGTATGACTGTCAAGTAAGTGCCTACATTCTTGCATGTGTTTGTACGTGTCTGTGCAAATGCATTATCTGTGAGTACCTGTTTGTCTAAGGGTGTTGACTTGCATGTCTCCGTAGAGTTCAATCTCCACACAGAGGATATAATTGTTCAGGACTCAGGGACCCCTAGCAGCCTTCTAGCTAACCCCAAGGTGCCACCTCCCTTTTCTGACCTCTTTTAAACCTGCTTAGTCACCCCCAACCCGGCCACTCCCCGTTTCCCCAAACTCAATTGCCCCCAAATGAAATGACGCCACCGTGAGAAACCGCCGTCCAGCTTTGCATCTCATTTACATAAATATTTATTAATCGTCATTAAACTGAACAGAAACACGCAATGCACTTCCGGTGTCCAACGGGAGTTTCAGCTTCGATAAGATGTGAAGGTGAAATTGCGTGTGTTTGAGTGTGAGAGAGATTGAGTGTGTCTGCGTGTGTGTTTGCATTTTTGCTTTGTGTCAACATGTGTCTATTCGCCCGTTTGGTTGCGGGCTTGTTCTGCAAGTACCTGTTTCTCCTTAACTTCTCTCTGTTTTGTGACAATAACAGAGCGGAGATACTTGCCCCCTCCCAATCTTGGATGCTGAAGAGGCCAGACGAAGACCAGAAGGACCCCTCGGAAAAATTTCATCTCCAGGAATTGTATCTGCCCAAGCATCCCCTTGTCCATTCCCAGGCATCAACAGGGGAAGGGATACCACAACAACAAAGCCCCAGGGAACTGATTGACTTGGAAAGTGGAAGGGAGGGAGGTCTGAAGGATGGCCCGTGCTAAAGAGATGCCTCTGGCCTGCAATGTTTCCTTTCCTCTTTCGATTCCCCAGACCCGAGCAAGGCTATAGCCTCCTTCTTTCCCAAGTAGCATTGCATATTTACCGTGTGGCTATGTGTGTGCTCTTTTGTGTCATTGTGTATGCCGCTGTGTCACTTGTGTGTGCGTGTGTGCGTGCGTGCTATGTCAGTGTGTGTCGTTATCATGCAACCCCCCCCCTCCCCAAACCGACCCTCCCCCAACAGTTCGCCATTTCATACAAATTTGGAAACAGGTTTAAAAAACAGTATGACGCACAATGGGGACGGGTGAGGAGGGGAAAAGGGAGGGTGAGGAAAGTGACACTGATGTCCCAAATCTCGGAGTCACTGATTGTAAGAACCGAGGGAAGGGAGAAGGAATGAGAAAGGGTGAGAGGGGACTAGGGAGAGAGGGGAGGCGCCACGTCCCCAACTTCACCAAAGTGCACATATCCGCTTCTGCAGCTCCGGCCCCGGCCCTGGAGCCGAGGAGGGGTAGGGGGATCCCGGGGGGCCAGGGGGCGGGGCCGCTTGGCTCAGTCAGAACCTCCTTGCATAGATATTTGTGTCTTTATTTTTTTATTTTATTTTATTTTAATTTTTTTTTTTTTGCCTTTTATTGCTTCTAAAAGTTCTTACTGTGTTTTCTCTCCGCTCCGGACTCTGCGTTCGGCCTCCGTCGCCTTTTTGCGTTTTTGTGTTTGTTTTTTTGTGTTTTTTAAAAAAGAAAGAAAAAAAACAAAAAAGAAAAAAGTCGGAATCTGGTTACAAAGGTCTTGACCTTTTCTTTCCTCTCGGATCCCCATCTCCCCCCCCCTCCTCCTCCCCTCTACTCCTCCCAATTCATATTAGGACTCCAAAGTGGAGAGACCGGATGGGTGAGAGGCATTTCAGGCCCCGGGTATGGTTAATTTAGTATATTCTCTTTGGGAAAGAGAACCCCCTATCTTCCACCCCCCCCTTTCCCACCGCTACTTCATCCCCCTTTCTGGTATTTAAAAAAATAGAACTTAAACGAAATGGAATCCGGCCGCTGGGCCGCCCCCTCCCCCGGTCCCCTTCTCCAGGCCCGAGCTGACTGCTCTGTTTGGGGGCAGGGGATGAGAAGAGGAAATTAGGAAATTAGAGAAAGGAGTTGAGTGTGGGTGAGGGCAGAGAACCCAAAGGGAAGAGCTGGGGAAGAAGGCGATCCTGGAAGAAGCCGGTCCCTTTGGAGAGTTCCTAGGAGGGGTTCCCCCTGGGGAAGGAAAACTTCTGGGGCAAAGGAAGAGTGACAAGGGAGGGGGAACGAAAAAGGGGGAGACATCAACAGGTAACCCGACTGCACAGCTAAGGGGAACGGAGGGAGCCTGGAGGAGGGGGGTGGCCTCTAGTTAACGTGGCCCTGCCGCCCAAATCCCTGTCATGGTGGGGGGTGGCCCACCTTCTCCGAAAAAAAAATAAATTAAAAGGGAAGGAACGAACAAAAAAGAAAAACAAAAGAGGGGTGAGGGAGGAGAGTTCTCAATTATGGAAAAATGCATTGAGTTCCTCATACATTGGGCCTCGGTCGTGGTGAAGGTGCATATCGTAAGACAAAAGATTCTCCGAGTGGACGCTCCCGCGCACGGCCGAGGAGCCGAAGACCAGGCCGTGGCCAGCTGGCCTGGAGCCGGGCAGGGCGGAATAGTGCATAGAGTAGTGGTAGGTTTTCTCGTGGTCCGGGGACGAGTCCTGCTTGAGGGAGAAGTTACCGTTGAGGCAGAGCGGGGGACTCAGCGGCCCCTCGTACTCCGAGCTGTTGTAGTCGGGGGAGGCACCCCCGCCACCACCCCCGTACAGCGTCTCATATGCCGCACAGTAGCCGTGAGTCCGCAGGGCATGCGTGGCACCGCCGCCCAGCCCGCCGCCAGCCTGACACTGCGCGCCCGCGAGCCGCGAGCAAGGATATGGGTAGGGGTGCATAGCGAATGGGCCTCCAGAACCGTGGTAACGTCCGGCCCCCTCGCCTCCTTGCTCTGTGAGGAAGTTGCGCGAGTTGAGCTGGAGACAGCCGGCCACCAGGTTGGTGGTGGGCTGCGACAGGCCCTTGCACAATGTCTGCACGTAGGACACCAGGTCCGGCCGTTTGCCGGAGCGCAGGATCTCAGAGAGCGCCCAAATGTAGTTTTTGGCCAGGCGCAGCGTCTCGATCTTGGACAGCTTCTGCGTCTTGGAATAGCACGGCACGACCTTACGCAGATTGTCCAACGCCGCGTTGAGGTCGTGCATGCGGTTGCGTTCGCGCGCGTTGGCCTTCTGCCGGCGCAGCTTGGAGCGCTCCAGCCGCGCCTTGGTCATCTTCCGCTTCTTGGGCCCCCGCTTCTTGGGCCGCTCGCCTTCTGCCTCGTCTAGCCCTTCCTCCTCCTCTTCCTCCTCCTCCTCCTCGCCCCCCAACTCGCCGTCGTCCTTGGCCTCGCCCAGCGCAGGATCCGGGGGGTCTTCGCCACGAAGGGGGCCCGGTTTTGGGGGGCGGACGGGCCCCGGAGCTCCAGCTCCAGGCCCAGGCGGCGGAGGCGGCGGCTGGGGCGGCGTGTCACCCTTTTCACTCCTGGGCTCGTCGTCGTCGCCGTCGTCTCCCCAGCTGGCAAACTTGGGGACGTCGGGGAGGAGGCCGGGCTCGCTGAACAGACGGGTCAGCATGGTGGCCTGAAGAGTTGGGGGAGGAGGGAAGACAGACAGAGCCATAGACATGGAGGTGAGCGTGGGACAGAGGAACCAGGGCAGCCAACCTCGCAAATTCCGCGCTCCTATTAAAAGTGGCTTTTCTCACACACACACACACACACACACACACACACACACACACACACACACACCTTTTCCAGACCCCACTCCCAACCCCAATTAAACCTTTCGGATGACCTCTTCCAAACCTCCCATCCTCAGTATCCTTACAGACTTCTGCTTCCTGGAAAGGGCTGTTGGGCGACCGTTCCTCTCAACCTTTTGCCCTCTCTTATCCTTTACCCCATAGCAACCTCTACCCACTGCTGGGGCACTTAGAAGAAGAGGTACCTCTTCTTCCAAGGCCTCCTTCCCTGCCTCGGAGAAACACTCCTACAATCCCCCCCCCCCCCAGTCTATCTAGAATGGTCCATTTTACTCTTCGCTGGGGAGTCTCCAGATTCTCTGGTTTTGGAGATCAGGAGCCGCTCCCCTCTCCGCCGCGCCAGCGCACCCTTTTCCCAAGGCCGGGAACCCCCAACTCCGACCTCCTTGTAAGAATCCTAGCTTGGATTTGAAGCCAACCCCCTCCCCCTTCTCTCTGCATATTTTCTCTCTGAGTAGAGGTGTGGGGGTGGAGGGGTATTTTAGAGAACGAATTTCTCCGCTGGGGGCACGCCCCGAAATAATTCTCTTTTCTCCCTCCGGGCGGATACTTTAAGTGTTTCTGACCGTCCGGCTTCTCGGTGGTGCCTCATGCCCAGGGCCGACTTCTCTTTGCTTTGCCCCCTCTGTTCCTTTCCCCACCCTCGCTGCCAGTCGCTCTACCACCCCTCAACCCCTAATCCAATTTTCATCTTGGCCCCGAGCCGCCCCCAGCCCAGCCCGGCCCCCGCCCACAGCTACCCCTGTCTCAGAGTCGAATTGGTCCCTGTCTCGTCTCCTGCTCCAGCTCTTTCCTCCAGGCCATCACCGGCTCTGTCTTCGGACTCCCGGCTTAAGGGCTCGGGGAGTCTCGGACAGAGGAACCGGGGTGCCCGTTAAGAAGCGAGGAAAACAAGCCCTTCTCGTCACCCCAGAGTCCAGAGATACCCGGGACACCCCTAAACCTCGCCGCTCACTGAATGGCTCCCCGAATCTCGTTATATTTGGGATTTGGTGAGAATCCGTTTTTCTTTTTTTTTTCTTTTTTTTTTTTTTCTTGCTGAGGGACATCTCGGGTTCGGTATGGGAATCATGGGGGAGCGGAAAAGGACGTCTGTCTTGTCTCAGCCCGTTAGCCCCCAGTCCTCCTTTCTTGCCTTTACTCCGATCCCCTTCAAAAACCAAAGCCACCACCTCTGCATCCCAAACCCCAGAGCCGCAGACCCCAGGTGGGGAGGGGGAGGGGGAGGGGGAGGGGGAGCAGGGATCCCAGGGTGGCTCCATTCCCCACCCTATGTAGAGGGGAACCATAACCCCAGGAAGCCATCGGTGCATTTGGGGGCTTCCTGGTTCCCCCATTCCAAAGCCCACATCCAGAGCCCTCCCAGCTGGCGGTTCAAATCTCCCTGCCCCTCGGACAACTTACCTCGAAGCGGAGTCCAGGGGAGAGGGGAGGGGGGAGGGGGGTAAGAGAGAGAGGGGAAGAGAAGGAATCTTCCTGTCTATTTCATTGTTTCCCCATCTTGAAGGAGCGGGGGCAGCGGCTCCTCAAGGCGGCGGGCGCCGGCGTCTTCAGAGCGCCATGCGAAGCGGGGAGCGAGTGTGGCATCTCTACCAGGCGGGGGTACCAGCCTCTATGCCAGGGCCATATGGGCTTGGCACGTCACGGGCAGCAGCTATCACATGAGAGACGGTGATTGGCATGCGTCTGCATTGGGGGAGAGCCGGCTCCCCCGGGACCAGCCGCCATCTGTCACTCTCTACTCCCAAAAAAAAAAAAAAAAAAAAAAATTAAATAAATAAATAAAGAAAATAAATAAATATCTCTCTTCGGTCCTCCTCTCCCCTCCCAGCACAGGGAAAATCGGGGCTTTAGATGGGGGGGGGGGATAGATCCCTTGGGGCATGTCCCCCCAGATGGGAACAATAGGGTGAGGAAGCTGGAAGGGAAAGGGCTGTGGGGGGAACCATGGCCCCTTAATCTGCCCTTCCCCCTTCCTTTCCTGGAGTCTTCCTCATATCCACCCCCAAAGCCCCCAAGGTGGGTCATGGACCAGACTCAGGGCTGGGGAGGCAAAAGGGGCTGTGTTCTTGCCGCCACCTACAAAGAGGGTCCCCCTCAAGCCACAAAGGGACAGCTGAGGCCCCCTTCCCAGGGTAGAAGTCCCTGGGTGGGTGGGGAGGGGGTGTCTCCAGCTCAGGCCCCATAGGTAGGTGTTGGCATCATGCCAATTCTCATTCTATCTGCCCCTCCTCCACCCACCCTCATACAACACACACACACACACACAACATATGTGGCTGAATGAAATTCAACTAAGGAGAAGCAGAGAAAGAAAGATTTGCCTTGGTGTGTCTCTGCATTTCTATGCTTCTCCTTACATGTGTGTGAGACTATGGAAGAATTAATGTGACCATGTGTGTTTCTGTGATCGTGTTATAGCTAGCTTTCCAGTTTGACTGTGTGTGGGGGTGGGGGTTGGGAAGAAGTCCCTTGGCTGGGTCCATATACATCCCAGCCATCTGGGAAGGGTATGGGCATGGACTGCTAACACAGCCTCACCCAGGCCCTAGACCTTCCAGGGGCAGTCAGTATCCCTTCTTGGGAGCTGATCCTGATCCAAGAAGGTGGGGGGCTGAGTCAGCTCTCTAAGGTACGGGAGGGGGGACGCTCAAGTGATGCTCAGGTAGGTAGACTCCATTCACCCCTACAGAGCTATTCCTAACTACCCTAGAAAGCTGCTGAGGAGATCAGGGCAGGCATCTGCCTCTCCTCCCTTCATTGGCCCACACATATCCTAAAGAAAGCAGAGTCAGGGGTGTTTTGCACGTTCATACAAATACATATACACACACATACATGCACAGCTGTTCCATATACAATGATACAGATGCAGTGGCTACACGTGTATATTCCAATGTATGTGTCAAATGTATATAAATGTGTGTATATACACATATATGTGTGTATATGTAATTATATACTCACAATCACATAAGCACACTCCTGAATTAACACATCTGTATATAAAGTTGGACATTTGCATCTCCATAACCTGACATAATCACTTATTCTCCTACTTATGTATACATAGACATGCACATAAATACAGATCTTTCAGTTCTTTTTACTGATCCTGGATCTGAGAGAACAGGGACAACACAAACAGGGAGATAAGGAGACATTCACACTTATTGCATCCAACACTCTTATGCCAGGACTTGCCTTGGGGATAGGCATAAGAAACAAATGATTGCAGGAGGGAGACTAAGTGCTAAAGATGCCCAGCCTCACCCCCATTAGTCCGTTTTTCTGCCCTCCTTTCTGAAATTCCAGGAAGCCAGCTCTGCTCAGGTCCAGGTGGAGAGGTATGTGACAGGAAATAGAACTGGCAGCCAAGAGCTGCAGAATTTCTCCATCCCAAGGGACGGTGTCCTTAGCTTCTTCAGGACTTAAAGAAACTTGGTATTTCCCCTCTCTTTTTGTCTTCATCCCATCCCAGATTTCTCCATTTTTTCAAAACAGATGCCTGTTACCTGGAGAAAGGTTCTCTCTTTCCCATAACCAGGTATACTCCAGGATGCTATGAAACTGTGAAACAGTCTATGAAACAGAGTATCTAGGGCCTCAGGTCACAGTTAACTCCCAGTGCTTTACACCCACACCCCTATTGTGGGGACACATAGATATACACATAAGCAGATCTTAGAACAGACACTACTGCCCTAGGAATGAAGGAAGAATGGAAGGAACGAAGGGAGAATGGTTGGATTAGTTCTGTCCTAGTTGACATTCTGTCCCTTCTGTCTCTCCAGGGAAGACACCTCAGGCTTTATCAGATCCTAACCTCCTGCTTCCCCTGGGGATTGAAAGGCTATACACCTGCTTCCTTAAGTATGTTCTCTCCAGATTTTCAGGTGCCCCTGTTCACTGAGTTATTTTTGGTGGGCACCTCCAACCACATGCTCTCTCCTCAGGAAACCCCTGGAAGAAAAAAAGAGTTAGTAGTGTTTTCTAGAACAAGAATGGTGCCAGAACATCCTGGGATAAGTAGGACCCTTCAGAGATAGTTATATCTCTTTCTGCCGCCAAATTTCCCACCTGTTCCAGCCTGAAACTTCCTTCGAGCTCTTTAGAAGGGGAGTTCTGAGGTGATGGAGGGGAAGAAAAGGATCCTGGGAAGATAATACATTTCTGCTCCAGTTTCTTTCGGACCCCTGAGGCACAGTTCAGTACTATCAGTATTTCTTGGACTAGGGACATCCTCAGGTGGATGGAGAAACCAGAACCCCAAATTTCAACAATTTCTAGCTGGTTTGGTTGCCTTTCCCCACTCCTTGCTCCCTTAACCTGCTACTCTCTTGACCCTATAATGACCTCAGTGTAGCCCCCCTCCCCTTTGCTGTTAACCTGTTCTGGTCCTCCCTTCCCTTTTACCCAATGAGAGAAGAGAATGGGAGTGGCAATCAGGAATCTCTGTTTCTGGCTGTCTCCAGCTCTCTTTTTTAGTCTCCATCTCTTCTTCCTTTTGAAAAAACGGAGCAAGATTTTTCCTCATTTGACACATTTCAACCTTTTCTTATTTTAAAGGAACTAGCATAAAAAAAACCAGGGAGGAATTGGAGCCAAGGAAGATTTAGGGTGAGCTTGTCTCCTTGATTGGTTGAAAGACACAGACATACAAGCACACACAGAGAGAAGAACAGAGAGACAGAAATGGAGAAAAAGAGACTGAGAGAGGCAGGACACCCAGAGATACCATCTGTTCCTCCCCCTGGCATTGGAGGGAGGGAGCTGGTTTTACAAAAAAAAAGGAAGGTGAAGGGAGCTTGGAGACTCAGACTTAGACTAGAGCCCTTTTTGAGCTTCCCACTCCACACAGGACCTGTGTTCAGGGAGCTTTAGTGTTCCTATGGCGACATAGCCCCTATCCCAAGGGAAATAGATCTCTGGGCACCTAAGATGGCCGCCTCGAGGGGGTGACAGCCATTTTGTTTCAACTGGAACTCTGAAAGGGCAAAGGGGTGATGAGTAGATTGGAATAGGAGTGTTGCCAAGGGAGGGAAGAAGGGAGGGATAACCGCTGGACTCCTCAGTCAGCTGGCAAACTAGGGGAATCTTGCTTTACCTGGAGGATGAAGCTACTGTAAAACAGCCTCTATCCTCCCTCCACACCTCATTTCTAGCCCTCATGATTCAGTCCCAAATATCTAAGTATTTGACAGTCTTTGTGTGCATAGCATCTAACATGTAAGATTGTGGGGGTGGGGGAAGGAAGTCAGCCTTCCCCCACCATCAAGGCAAAGCAGGTTCAGACTCCTGTGTGTGTCCAGACTAAAGGTCTGTGCCCCTAACATGAGGCATGTGGAAGGAGGGGGGAAGGGAGAGGTGGGCAGGCTGGCACTGTCCAGCCTGTGACCATTCTGTAAACTCAGAATGCCCCCAAGCTTCCTGCTGATGCCTTGGCAGAGCATGCCCACTTCTCTAGCCCTAGCTGCCCCCTTGTCTTCCAGTAAGGTGTGAGGGACACCCACCCTCAGTGCCTTTTCTGCTCCAGGGTGGGCGCCAGCCGGGCTGTCTTCCTCCCTCCCCCTACCAACCCCCCGCCCGTTGCAGTGTGCTAGGAGCGGCGGGCACACCAGATGGCGTGGCTGGGAACGCAGCGACGTTGCCGGGAGGTGAGGGCTGGCATGAGAGTGAAGCAGCAACTTGCCTTGTGGTGCCATGGGGTTGGAGGGGGAGGGCACGGGCATCATGGAGCCCTTCTCTCCTCTCTTCTGACCCCTACCAGGGTATCAGTCCCACAGAGGTCCTCCTTGGGTTGTTCCCTCTGACCTCAGTACCACTTGCTCTGGGGCTGGACACTCTCCCAAAGCTGGCTGAGCACTCCCCTAGGATGCCAGGCCCTTGGGCAAAGTGTTCTGGGAAGGAGCCACTGCTGTTCCTTTCCTCCACAGAAAAAGACAAACAAGGCAAGCTCCCTCTTTCCCCCCACCCCATCAATAAAAGACAAAAAAATGGGGCAAAGAAATCTCCTGCCCTGATGTGGTATATGACCTTTGTCCTCAGTGACCTCAGACTGGTGGATATGGGGCCAAAACTCTCTAAGAAAGGGAAGCATTTCTCCTCCTGAAGCCTGTGAGCTCCATTATTTCTCTCTCTTCCTCTTGTCTGGATAGTATCTTTGGACCCACAAAGTTATTTTTCGAGAGCCTTGCTGGGCAACTTGATATGGAAAATGGGTTCAAATCCCAACTCTGCCCCTAGCAGCTATTTGATCTTAGGGGAAGTATTTCTTTTCTCTGAGCCTCCATTTCCTTCCTTGTGAAATATTCTAAGGTCCTTCCCAGCTCTGACATTTCATGTGCAAATTTGACTCTCTGAATGTCACCACCATGGCTCAGTTCCCTTTTCCTTCCAGGAACCTTGTGAACTGTGAACAGGAATTCAGTGCCTGTATCTTTCTCACTCTTTCAGCCCTCATCCTCTATTCTTATTGGTGAGTTTCTCCTGGGGCCTCCATTTAGAAGAAGAGCCCAAACCAGCCCTTCTGATTCTGCTTTTAATTCTCCAGATTTTGCCCTACCCTCTACCTTTCCCATCCATTCCCATCCTCCAGCTTGTCAGTTTCCTTTTATGTGTTTCTTCTCTCATAATGTAAATTCCTTGAAGAGAGGGATTACCTTTTCTCTTCTTCTTGTATTCTTGTCCTTAGCACAGTTCCTGGCCCGGTGTTTGACTTCTTTTGAATTGTGCAACCTCTTTCAAAAGGTTTTTTTTTCCGTTTTATTACTTTTTTCTTTTTTTTTTTCAAAATATATGCATAGATAGTATTCAACATTCACCCTTATAAAAACCTTGTGTTCCAAATTTTTTCTCCCTCTCTTCCCCCCCTCCCTTAGACAGCAGGTAATTTAATATATGTTAAAAATGTGCAATTCTTCTATACATATTTCCCCAATTATCATGCTGCCCAAGAAAAATCAGATCAAAAAGGAAAAAAAATTATAAAGTTTTAATGGGGAAAGAATTTTATAAATCTTAAGCTAAAATAATAATTGAAAAGAAAAGAAAAGGAAAGAAATCTTCTTGAAGGCAGGAATTTCTTTTTCTATTTTTTCTATGCCCAGTCTAGCATGGTGTCTGATACACAGTGTTAAATTGAAATGAATTGCAATTGATCTAACACTTTTATTTGATGAAGGAACTGAGCCCAATGTCATATAGGCAACATATAGCAAAATTGGTTTTTAGAACTCATTCAATATAATGAGTTAAGTATTGAATTTAGAGGCAACAGGACTGAATTTAAAATCCTATCACTTAGGCCTTTGGAGCCCCAGTTTCTCCATCTGTATAATTAACATTTGCAAAGCACCTTACAGATTTCTCATTTGATCCTAACAACCCTAAGAGGTAAGGGCTATTGTTTATCCTCATTTTACAGTTGAGACAACTGAGACAGACAGAAGTAAAGTTTCTTGTCTAAGCCCAGATTTAACTCAAATCTTTCTGACTTTAGGCCCTGTACAATCCACTGCTAATTATCTGTCTCAATGCTTTAAAGCTCAAGAAAAATGTGAATTATTATTATGATTCTAATATCACATTCTTTCTTCTACACTGCATTGATTGGGGTCAGACATTTAGGGGAGTGAATGGGTAAGGATGTGTGACCTCTAGTAGAAGGGAAGCTCCTTTAGGGCAAAGACTTATTTTTGTCTTCTATCCCCAGAATCTAGGACAGTATTTAGCTCTTGGTAGATGCTTTATAAATGTTTGTTGGTTTGGAGTAAGTCCAGCCACTCTGATTCCTTCTTCTAATAGAAAAATATTTCTACCCCTTTGTATTTTCTTATGGTACTTTGGGTATTTAAGTAGTGAAGTGGATTGAGGGCCAAGGTCTGGAGTCAGGAAAACCTGATTTCAGATTTGGCCTCAGATACGTACTAGCTGTGTGACCTTGGGCAAGTCTCTTAACCCTGCTTGGGAGAACTGGAGAAGGAAATGATAAATCACTCCTGTATCTCTGCCAAGAAACCCCCAAATAGGTCTTGAAGAGTTGGACATGGATGAAAAACAATTCCTTTGTTTAGGCTTCTCTTTTTGTCCTTTTATCACATCATATTCTGTATCATATTTGCTGATGGCCATCATTCCTCATCCCTTATCTTGAAAAGTTAAGAACAAGGGATTCATTTTGATCTTTAAAAGGCTAGATATAAGGTCCTTGCCAGTAGCAATTTTTTTTTTGCTATTTTGCTGAGGCAATTGGGGGTAAGTGATTTGCCCAAGGTCACACAG
>JAJPUD010018138.1:0-29416 GCA_023553655.1 Myrmecobius fasciatus
CAAACCAATGCCCCCTCCCCAGCTACCATCACTTTTATGACCACATTTCCAGGCCCAGCTAAGTATTCCCAACATCTGTCAAAGACAGATCTGCTTACAGAAGACAAACAGATGTGACCTTGACCCCTTCCCTCCCTCTAACCATCTGGCCCACTCGGGCTTCATGTGCTTCCCTACCCAGCTTTAAATGTTCTCCCAGTTAGCAGGAAGGTCTGACTGCCTGACTGAAAAAGCAAAGTGCCCTGGAGGAGCCCAAGGCCTGACGGAGGGGGGCAAAGCAGAGAGGAGGCTTCAGCTGCAAGATGATGGAAAACCTCAGTGTTTCTGAGGCAGAGCAGATGGACATTCATTTCCAGTACCGCTGCTCCCGTTAATACAACCGTATCGGTTTATGATGCCGAGTCACATGGCAGGGCCAAAGACTAGGGGAATGAAAATGTTCTTTTTGCCAGGCCTCCTTTTTACAAGGGTCACTTCCCTGGGTGGCAGCTAGGGGCTGGGCCACAAGGGAAGCCAGTAGTCTAGGAGAAGCAGCTCTTTCCGGGGCTCTTGGGCCGCTTGCCCACAGGTATTGTGAGACAGTTGGTGATTGTGGCAAGGAAGGTTGGAAAACTGCATGGCCACGGCTTTGGCAGAAAGAGGGAAGTTGGGAGCAGGGGAGAATAAATGAATTTAGCTCTGGACATAGACAATTTAAAAATGTCTCTAGAACAACCAATTAGAATGTCCCAAAAGCAACGTGACACAGGTTAAAACACGGGAGAAACTAGAGCTGGATGAACAGATCGGCACAGAGAAGCCCCTGGGAGCTGATGAGGTCACCAGGTGAGAAAGGTCCAGGACACAATTTTGGGGAATGCTACCAGGTGGAGCAGGGGGAACACTGATGTCAGCAAAGACACCTGAGAATCAGCTGGCCCCCAAACAAGATCACCCAGGAGAGGGGTCAACAGTGCCTTAATATTTAAGGGAGAGGACCCAAAGGGAGGTGGGAGTGGGACTGGGGGGAGGGTCTCCTGTGGACAAGTTTAGGCCCGAGTCTCCTGGTCCTCCCAGCTCTGACCTCTGCCAATGTCTTCCTGTTCTCCTGTTTCACTGGCACTGAAACTGCGCCAGGGGATCAGTCAGGAAAGGTCAGTCCTTTCATCTGACCATTTACGCAGTAACCTGAGAGGGATGAGGGCAGCCAGGGCCCCTACCCGCTGTGTGGGCAGGATTTCATTGGAAAAAGGGCACCCGTGGCTCATCGAGTGTGGCACACGCACGTCCTCTCATGTGTCACCAGCACAGCTAGGAACAGCCGAGGAGCATGTGCTTTTGGTGGTGTCCACGCACACACCTGGCCAGAGGCGGCGGCAGGGGTCACTGGCCCAGAGGGATGCAAGGCCAACTCTTTGCCCACTCACCATACACCAGGCTTTGGGCATTTCCCCTGGTCCCCCAGTCCCCCAGAGAATGTCCATGGCACCAAGACAGGCCCAGGAGAGAAGCTCTCAGGCCTCGTTTCCATTCCCAGGTCCCGCCCTTCTCCATGGCTCTGCCCACAGACACAAGCTGGGCTCCTTAGCCTCTCTGAGCTTGTGGCTGGCCCACTCGGGCCCAGATCTCCACAGAAAGCCAGCTCCATGTGGTGGGCTCCCTCATCACCAAATCCAAGGCCGCTCTCGGTCTTTCTCTTGCTTGCCCCTGGGCACTGGCCCGCTGGCAGGCTGCCCTCCGCAGATCCACTGCTTCTCCCCTTCCTCCCTCATCACTCTGTGTTCTGCCACTGGAGTCTCTCCTCTGCCACCCAAGCATGGCCATCCCGGGTTTAACTTCTCTCCATGCTCACCCTTGCTCATCTGGCCCAGGTCCGACCCTGCATCTCTGGCCTGACCTCTGGTGCCTGCCTGCCACCATTCTCCCCTCCCCCTCTGTCCTCACCATGCCCAGCCAGGAGACACTCTCCACCTGCATGTCCCACCAGCAGCAAGTGCAGCAAGGCCCAGTGGAAAGAGCACTGGCTCTGGTCATAAGACCTGAGATCAAAACCTCCCTCCAACGCTAAGATGATATAACTGTGACATGGGACCCCCAATTTCAACTCTCCTAGGTCCTCACAGCCTCTGGGGGGCCCAGGACAGTTCTTTGCCCGCCATTCCACTCCTCGATGCTGGGCAGCCCCCCCACCCGAGATCTTTGGACCCAGGAGCTTCCAAGAGCAGTGGCGTGCCTTAAGATCAGAATCAGAAGAGGATTAGTCATCAAACCCCCAGCACTACTCCCCAAATAGACTCAGCTCGTCATCCTCCCGCTAGGCCAGGTTCATCCCCAGTGTCTGTTCAGTAACAGTGGCTGTCCACTCAATTGCCGTCATGGTCTGGATGCTCCTCCCAAGCGGCTATGGGCATCCTGGGGCCTGACACAGTTAGTGACGGGACATTCAAAGCAGAAGCACAATGCTGTGTTTATATCGAAAAGGTGAGGAACAGATCACATACAGAGAGGGAACAGTTCTTCAACCATTGTCAAATGGTTTTCATCTTTATATGAATAATTTTCTTATTTGAAAGTATATTGATCCTCCTGGGAACTGATTAATGTCATACATGCATTAAAAGTAAAAACTACTTTTCCCATCTTAGTACGTCCTCTAACGATCTTCAGTAATTCTTCAGCCCCAGGGATTCCCTCATTTATTCGGATGACGCATGGACTACCACCTTCCTCAAAAGCAAGGAAATCTCTGGCAAGGGCTCCCTGTTTTATCCCTTGATGGATTATTAATAATCGGAGGATTTTCAAAGTTCTCTTTACTGCCGTGCTTTTCAAAGCTTCTATTATGATCTTGGCGCATTCATTCAATCAATAGGCAATTATAACTTTGGCACAGTACGAGGCACCGAAGAAACCCAGGTAAAAAAAGGAACATCCCCGTCCCTCGAGGAGCTTACATTTTATTGGAGGGGAGGGAGGAGGGACAGAGCACTCACACACAAAGTAGATACAAAGTGGGCACAGGTAATCAGGGCAGGCCTCCTGGAGGAGATGGGGACCAAACCTGGGGAAGACAGGGATTCCCAGAGCCAGGGGAGGAGTGAGAACATGCCAGAAATGGCAAGACCGGCAGCATTAATAAGCATCTCTGAGGAATCCTGACTGAGTCAGGATGGAGGTGAGAGCTTGCTCCCAAGGACGCCCAGAGGCAGATGGTGGGGCTGGAGAGGGCCCAGAGCTTAGCTAAGGGCCAGGGTCACATCCCGGCTTTGGCCGCTTGGGAAGGTGAGCTCTAGGTTAGACCACTGGAGTTCAAGACGCCTCTGGGGCAGCCAATGTGTTAATGGTGGTGACATGGGACTGAGAAGTCAGGAGGAAGATGGGGAACAAGACCTAGAAATCCAGCGGCCAACTACAGTGATGATGATTAAATTTGGGGGGCCGATGAAGTCATCGAGAAAGGAGAGAGGGGCAAAAGGCCAGAGCCTCGGAGGTGCACCCACAATTAGGAGGTACGACCCAGACGAGATTTTGAGAAGTGGCCAGAAAGGGAGGAGGAGAATCAAGAAAGAGCAGGGCCTTCAACTCAGAAGGGAGGCTGTCCAAGAGGGGAAGGGGCTGATTGCTGCCAAATGCTACAGAGGAGGCAGGAAACATAAGGTCAGTCTACAGCCATGCCCTAAATTGCTACTGATTATAGAGAAATGCACGTACAGACAACTCTGAGGTACATCTTCACACCTCTCAGGTTGGCTGAGATGACAGGAAAAGGTAACACAAGTTGGAGGGGATGTGGGAAAACTGGTTCCCTAATACGTTGTCGGAAAAGTTGTGAACTGATCCAGCCACTCTGGAGAGCAATTTGGAACTATCAACGTTGAGCACACCCTTGGATCCAGCAGTGTTTCAACCCTCAAGGATGATCACCAACAAGCCACTTCCACCCAAGAAGCCAGTTTGCCGTCAGGGTGCAGCTGCCAAAGCGTATGGAGCCTCAACTACAGGTGTGGAGAGGGACAGTAGAAGCAGCAGCAGTCACACACCTGAGAGGCTGGTGATCTGGCACAGTCTCCAGACTTCTTCTCTTGTCCAGCACGGATGAGACACTCCAGTTATGAGGGGCCTTGCCAGAACTGATGGGGGCAGGGGACAGATAATCACAGATTCAGAGACTTAGGAGGAGGCTAATGACTGACTAAAGCAGGGAGGGTCTTGCCTCCAAGTCCAAGGTCCATTACTCCACGCCATCTCCTTGGAACATTGTTTAATTGGGCACAATTACTTTCATGACCTTGTGGGACTCAAAGGATCATATATTGAAAGCTGGAAGGAGTTCAGGAGTCAGAGTGCCACCCCATCACTTTCCAGACAAGGAAACTGAAGTTCAGGATCATTTAATGGAAGGCTCCTCCATGATTTCATTCACTGTGGGGGCTGCTAGACTAGTGACTCATGTTGAACTTGTGGTCTATTAAGACCCCCAGATATCCTGCAGCCATGCCATTCCTCCCCTATCTCATTTGTGGCACTGATGTTTTTAGCCCCAAAGTAAGATTCAACATTTATTCCTATTAAATTTCACTGAATTAGACTCAGCCCGAACTCCTAGCTGTGGAAGCTATCAGGGTCCAGACTGTCATCCCAAGGAGGGGGGCCGCCTGCCGTATTTGGTTCAGCAACTCCACAGGTCCAGCTTATAAGCACGACCCCACCCTTACAGTCAAGCATCAATATCCTGGCAACAGGCCACGGTGCCCGTGAATGGCAATTTCTGACTGACAGAACGAAAGGGAAAGCTCCTCTCTGCCCTAAGTTTATGTCCCAAGTGCATATGTAGGAGCCGTGGCTCACGTTGCCAGCCCCTCTCTAGGGCTCCCCGAAGCTGCCCACATGGCTGGGAATGGCAGAGAGGGGGTGTGCTGGTCCTCATGATCCGTCACAGCTCAGAGAGGCCACAGAGCCCTCAATTCCCCGTCTTTAGCTTTAGGCCTCCATGAGGAGCTGCTGACTGCTGCTGGACTGGGGCTGGCGTTCCAGTGTCACAGTAAAAAAAGGTAAAAGTAAAAAAAAAGGCCAGAGTCATGGCAATGTTCTGGGATAACCATATGTAAAGGTCTTTGCTATTCTC
Source organism: Myrmecobius fasciatus (assembly GCA_023553655.1). Classification (NCBI taxonomy): domain Eukaryota; kingdom Metazoa; phylum Chordata; class Mammalia; order Dasyuromorphia; family Myrmecobiidae; genus Myrmecobius; species Myrmecobius fasciatus. The sequence goes on from JAJPUD010018138.1 coordinate 5,105, forward strand.
AGTAGAATAATCACCCATGACTACTCGGAAGGACTTAACGATGAAAAATCCCACCCATACCCAGAGAAGGAACTGATTGTGTCTGAATATAGATTGAAGCATTCTTTCTCTCTTTTTAACTTAATTTTTCTTGAGGGTTTTAATTTTCATTAGGGTGGGAGTTTTATGTTTTATTTCACAACCCGACTTATGGAAATGTCTGGCTAACCACACGAGGCTTCTTAATTGTGGGTGCGAAAGAACTCAAAAATCTTTTTTTTAAAAATGTAAAAAAAATTATTTCGAATATAACTGGGGAAAAACATTAAATAAATAAATAGATAATAAATGAATGAATGAATGAATGAATGAATGAATGAATGCCCCAAGGAAGTTCTCCAGCAAACTAGACACCGCTTTTCCCCAACCCCATTTTCTTAATTATTTCCTTTCTATCCAGTTTATAGCTTCTCTGTTCATATGACAATTTGGGGTGACCCCTTTGAGAAGATGTGGGCATGTAAGGAACCACAAGGTGACAGACAGAAGACAGCCTGTTTCCCCAAAAAGCCCTATAAAAAGCAGACCTTCAGTTCCTGCCTCCTCCCAGCGGTCTCTGCTGGCCATGCTTCCGATTCTAAGCCAGGGGATGTGAGAGTCTCCCCAGCCCCGGCCTTCACCATGCCATCCTTGTCCCACACCACCTTCTGCCTCATCTGGTTTTCTGCCTTCATAATCAATCCAGTTCAATACTTTAATTAAAGTGCCACCCTGTTTCCCTCGCATTGCCAATCACGCTCTTCCCCAGTGAGTACCCAGAGAACTAGGTGCGCCTGCCCCCGCTGTATCATTTCAGACATTTAGGACCCATTCACCATCCGATGGGTGGGAAGCCCTTTTTTCTGCCAAGGGCCATTCGGACAAAAAAACCATCATCTTACAGAAGTCAAGCAGCGGGAGGGGGTGTGCCTAGTGTCAGCTCATCCTCGCCGGTGGTTGTCTTGGCAAATGATTTCCCAGGCCTTATAGGGCCTCCGGGCTGGATGTCCCCCACCCCAGTTATAGAGGCCCCTAGCCTTGTGCCCATGACAACTCTGGGCATCTTGGAAGGTAGGAGCCCCCTGCTGAGGGCCACTTTTTCCTCCAAACACAGAGTGAAGGCGAAAAAGGCTCCTCACTTCCCACCCATCTGCCCTCATCTGGGCCTTTTGGCTCCTCCTCCTCTTCTTCCTCTTCCTCCTCCTTTTTTTTGGTGGGTGGTCTCCCACCTGATCATAAGCTCCTTGAGGGGAAAGGCTGAGATCGTTATGAAGACTCCCCAATGACATCTCACACAAACAGGTCCAACTCGCTGCCCCTCCCCTCTTCTCTGCTAAGGGCACTGCCATCTTGCCATTCTTGTGGGTGTTTATCCTTCACTTTCAAAGAGAGCCAACGACATCACGGGACGATGTCTTGACTTGCTAATTAACTGGATTTAAGGGGGCACAGACAACAAAGGCGTCAGCCTCGCTCTCCTTCCAGAGTCATCAAAGTCCACGGGCAGCTGGCCACGGCCCAGGATGCAGTGGGTGACCTTGGCTTGATGTCTGACCAGGCTCTAAGGCTCCACTTCAGCCTCTTTAGCCGCCTTCATGGCACTGGAACAGACTGTTCTCCTCCACCCATGCAACTGGGGGAGGTCTTCACGTGTCCCCAATGGGTCTGAGGCCTGTGGGCTGTCCTGAGCCTGGTTTACTGGTCGTACCGAGTATGGCCACCTCGCATCCTACTGCCCCGCGGAGCTCACTCCCACCCAATCACTCGGCGCCCAAATGCTGCCGTCCCACCTCCACAGCCAGGCCGGCCCCCTGGCTCCAGCGCACCCCCCACAGCTGCCAGAGGGACCTTCCTTAAGCGCCGTATGGATCATGTAACTGACCCCCCTGGCTCTCTACTGGGTCCAGCATCAAACAGAAACGTCTGTTTAACCCTTATAGCCGCCCACAGCCTGGGCCCCACCTAGCTTCCTCTCCTGGGAGGCTCTGGCCCTTCACGGGCTCCTTGCCTCCTTTAAGAAGTGGATTATTCCACAGCCCCTCTCCCTTCTGGGAGCACCTTCCCTCCCACCCTGCCCCACATTTAACTACTTGGCACAAGTTTGTATTGATTCTCAGTAAGACGGTACAGTGGAAACAAGAACGAAGCCTCAAGGGAGGAAGTCCTGGGTTCAAATCTAGCCTCAGACACCAGCTGTGTGACCCCAGGCAAATCACTCAGAACCTCTTGACCTTAGTTTCTTTATCTGCAAAATGGGAATATTACACCTATCTCCCAGGATCAAATAAGAATACTACAAAGTGCCAGAAAAAAAAAAAAATGCTAGCTCTTATTATGGTTTACTATCAATTCCTCTTACAAATACTCTTATTATAATTTATTGATCATTAGCATTTCTATAGATCTTTTATCAAACCCTAGGAACAGGAAGCCCATTCCCCATCAAGGCAGACCCTCCACTATGAGAAAGTGCTAACCATTAGGAAACTCTTCCTTACACTGAGCCTAATCAGTCTCTCTATTTCACAGTGACTGATTCAAGCCACAAAGGACAAGAATCCCACAAAAATATCTCCAATGAAAGGTCATCCATCCTCTAGTGAAAAGGAGCCCTCCCCACCCTGGAGCCGGCCTCAGCCAGCACCTCTGTCTCCAGCCCTCAAGGACAGGGGGCAGAGCCCCCCACCCCCGGCCTCTGGGGGAGTCAGGGAAGCTGCCCGACCATCCTGAGTGGCGGCTCACGTCCTTACCTCCACAGGAACGGGTAGCAGCTTCCAGGGCCACTGTGGATGGGCAGGTTCAGGAAAAAGACTGGAGGAGCTGTGGCAAAGGCCCCGTCAGCACTGAGAGGAAGCTGGGGGTGGCACAGGGCCGGTGCCGACGCTGAAGAGGGTAAGTGCGGCTGGGCGTCACTGTTTCCTCGACCAAGAGAAGAGATTCTGCATCCCAGCAGAAAAGGCAAGGTCAGTGACAGCTCCGGACAATCAGGGCCCACTCAGAGCCAGACCCTTATGTAAAAGGCCCAGAAAACCAAGGGGCCAAAACCCCGCCCCAAGCAGAGGCCTGCGGGAAGCCAGGAGCCTTGAGGAAGGCGGGCACTAGAAGGTGAGCCCCTCGAAGGCAGGAGGCCTGGTATTTGAATAACCCATAAACAGTGCTTGTGGCCTGACTGAGTGCCCTGGGCCAGGCCTCCTTGGCAGGATGTGGCGGCCAGGAGGACCGTTCGGTCTCTCTGTGACCCCGGGAGTCAGGGGCCAGACAAGCACCATGGATGGGGAGGAGGGCCGCAGGGGTCAGATGGCCTCTCAGTCGGCCGTGGGCATGGAGAGATTAGAGCAAACACAGCCAGAGGCTAACTGGCCGTTCTCGAGGGCCAGGTCCAAATATCGAGCACTCAGTTGGCTAAAGTTCAACACGATCTTTCAAAGCAAACAGTAGCCTTAGTGACTTCAGCCTCTTTCCCACTCATCAGCTGCCTCCTTCTCTCTCCCCCGGCCAGGTCCCATCATGGGCTCACGGGTCATCCCCCGCAGACCAGACAGGGAGTTTCCAGGGCTCTGGAGGCCCAAGGAACCTGACCACAACTGCCTTGGTCACCATGAGCTGGACTTCTTTCTTGGGGAGGGGGGGGAAGGACACTCCCACCTTATTCAGAGAAAATCCCAAAGAAGAAAGTCTGATTTGGGGTTAACTGTCAGTGTCAGCAGGGATCCCCTTGCCACCAGTCAGGCCCAGAGCACCCCCCGATGTAGCCAGGAGAGAAGGCTCCCCGAGGGCCCCATTTCCCATGTCGTTTCCAGGACCTCAATCCTCCCACCAGCTGGTTTTCGATCCCTTCTCTCTCACTGTCATCTGCCCCCAGACACTTCACATGGCCAATAGGGCGATCCATCCCATCGGGGCAGGCACAGTGAGTGCAGGGACCGTCCAAGTGGAATTACACCCCACGCTGGGCCGCTAGCCAAAGCCTCAGAGAATCATTAACTCAGCCGGCGAAGCTGGTGAGTGGGGGGCCCAGGACCAAAGGCGGCCCTGCTGAGCCCTGCCTCTGCTTCTGTTTCATCAGATCCTCTCAGTCTTGGGCTCAGCAGGACCCAGAAGGACAGGAGGCCCATCTATGCCCCCTGAGCATTCTGCAGAGGAGCAGCGTGGGAGCTCAAGCCCCTCGTTTCCCTGTATCTAGAACTCCCTGCAAGCTCTGGGGACATCTTGTCAGTAAGGTCACAAGAGCTCCCTGCCCGGTAATCTCTGCTTAAAGAATCCACCAGCTTAGGAGGCAGTGACCCACATAGCCTGCCTTCTAGTCTCCTCAAGCCAACCTGCCAATCCTGGGGGTCGCTCCACTGCCTTCCAAACCCATTTCATACTTCTCTCCTGGCTACAGGCAGAGAGGAACCAGCCGGACTCCCCTCAGCCCAGCTGGGGCCTGAAGAGGAGGGAGGACGGATACCAAATCTCAATGCTGGTGGGAGCGGCCAGAACAGCCCGGGCACCGAGCACGCCCACCAGGACTATAGGCCTGTGGCACCGAGTGCCCACTCCCCAGGGTTTCTAGCTCAGACGGGGCAGCCTCCTTGCCTGACCAGACCTGGAGGGTGACATTTGCTGACCGTGCTACCCCGGGAAGCCCCAGGCTAACCATCTCAGCCCCAGCCCACCGTCCTTACTGGATCCGAAGAGATGGGGCTCCCAGTCTCTCTCGCCTGCGCTTCATGCTGCCGCTGCCGCTGTGGCCACTGCCTGGGCACCTCCAGCCCAGTTATAGCAAGCTGAGAGCAGGGATTAGGGCGTGGGGCACAAGCCAGCCAAGGAGCCGCGCAGTGAGCTCCAAGACACCCCCGGCTCAATCCAAGGGACTGCACCGGGCTGGCCCTCCTGGCCCGAACCTCACGTGCCCAACAGACCTAAGAGTCACTGCCCTGGAGTTTCCCAAAAAATGGAAAGGTGGCCCTGACTGATCCTGATTTGGCAGAGGAGGCCCGAACCTGCCAGTAGGGTCCTCCTGACATCACTCCCTCTGGCCGGCAGCAGAGACGGCAGCCAAGGGCCAGGGTCTGTCTGGAAACGTGTCCCCGGCTATGTGCCACCCGCCACCGTCCACACGTCAGGCGAGCTCCCATGGGGGGAGGGAAAGGGGGAGGAGGCCTGGCACAGGCTGCACATACCAACAGGCAGACTCACACTGGGACAGAAATACAGTTATCACTCACAGAAACCCAAGAGCCCTAAAGTAGACCACAGAGCAGCTGCTCCAGGCAGGGGCTGGGGGCACAGGGGACCAAGCACACTCATCAGGCCATTTTTGGAAATCAAAGTGCCTAAGAATTTGTGGCCGCCCCCAGCAGGGTCCCACGGGGCCCCAGCTCCTGGTGGAGGCAGAGAAGAAGGGCAAGGGCTGCCTCTCTGCTTCTCAGACAATGGATAATGGAACCAGTTAGCCCCCAGGGGGCCAGGGCCACCCAACCCCCCAGGGCTGGGAGAACACCCTCAATTCTGGTCCATTCATGCTTACGTGCATATGTGTGCAACAGAACACTCATGATGATTTAGTGACTTAAAAACTGTGGTCAGTATAAACATGATTCCCATTTTACATACAAGGAAACTGAGCCTCAGAAACAAATACCCTACTCCCCACACAGCTCAGAGCTAGGTGCCATGTCTCCATCACCTCTCACTGCCTGGTACTATGTAGGGCACACCAGAGAGGCCACTGGGAACCCTTGGTCTTCCCTGGGCAAACAGCTAACAAGCAGGTAAGGGTCAAGAGGCCGGCCTGCAAACTCAGGCCCAGGCTGTCTGTGTCCTGGGCCCAGAGAATACATCAGAATCACAGACAGGTCCCCACTTCTGGGACACCGCCAATGGCCACAGGCTCAGTGCCAACCAATATTCTCTCAATAACTATAGCAAACGTCATCAGCCCAAGTTTTTGGTTAGGGTTTGCATTTAAGTTTCCTGAAATCTGGTTGTCAAAGGGTTAATAAGCTCCCCTCCCCCCCACCCCAAAATAACCCTGGCTTGTGGCCTTGAGCAGAGACCACGATGATCTCTCCATCACCGCCCCCTGCTCACATTACAGCCCCCTTGGCTCTCTCCCTGCCACATGACCCCAGCAGGGTCACCGGCACCTTTAAATATATACCCTCAGAGAGGAGAGAGTGAAGGGAGAGTCGGGCCCACATCGCTGATCCTCCAGCCCAGCGCCAAGCTCAACAATGGGCACACGACACCGGCCAGAGCCAGCCGTACCGACCGGACCTCACATCACAACCAGCAGCCCAAAGGGCTTCTGGTGCCCTTGAGGAGGAAGCCCCCTGACTAGTGAGCCTCTCATGAGCCAAGGCTGGGCACCAGGCACGGGCAGGGCAGTGCTGTAAGAGCAGGGCTGGCCGGGGGGCCTCAGAGGTCCATGCAGCTCCCAGTCAGATCCTGCCAAGTTATTACACAGTAAGAGCAGGACCACTGAGGGACACAGAGGTGGCCCCTCTGGGCCTTACAGAGGTCAGTGCTTTCTCACTCTTCTCCTGACTGTATAATCAAATTTTGACTTCCTCACTCACAGTTATATTCCCTCCTCTGCTCCCAAGCACCAACCACATAAGCCCCCTGAGGTTCCCTGGCCAGGGCCTGGCCCGAGAGAGGCTCATGGAGGAGCACTTCCGTGGCTCTGCTCCTTGGATGACCTTCTCCAGGGTCAGTATACTGACAATCTACAAGAGCAATCCCTTTACAAGCCCAGACTTAACTTGTGGACCGAAACCTGAGCACTGGGTCTACGTGGCCTGGCACAAGCCCGGCAGCCTTTCATCTGAGAATCTGACTTTGGGGAGACCTGCCCCTCAACTAGTTTTCCCAGGACAGACCAGCATGTGGCTTACGAAGTCTTGACAGAAAAGGTTAAGAGGTTCTCAGCTCCCACGCAAGCACGTGGGCTAACAAAAGCACGGAGTAAGAGGCTTTGCAAATTTCCACGGCAGACACAAAAGTACAGTTCTCGTGGCTTGTCCACTCTAAACATGGAAGGGACCTGTCAAATTCAGCTGAACCACAGGTTTGGGTCAGGAACCAGAAACAGAACCACACACTTGCCTTGGAGGGCCTAACCCATAGCTCGCAGAGTTACATCAGCTCCAGGAAGGGGCCCTGCCATCTCCGCCTTCCTCTTTCAGATTGCCAGAACTGTGAGCTCTAGTCCTGTTCTCCCTTTCTTTGCACCTTCTTCTCCCAGCCCATCCCCCCTCTGCAGGTCACTCCTTCAAACAAGTCAGGAGGGTTCTGGGCTCCGGCCACACCCCCTCCATCTCCTTCATCTGGTCTCCATGTGACCCAGGGCGCACACTTGTCCCATCCTGGTGGTTCTCCAGCACACAGAGCTGAACACAATGTGCCGATGAGACCTGGCCAGGGCAGAGGCCTGGCTGCTAGCCCCAAGGCCCTTGGATGGGAAGGAGCTCACCAGTTCCGAGATGGTAGGAGGCACAGGCCAGAAGGGCCCCAATGTCTCTGCAAAGTGAAGCCGACATCCTGACCGTGGCATGGCATTCAGAGCTCTCCAAGGTCAGGTTCTAAACTGCCCTCCCAGTCTTACTTCCCCTTGACATGTGGCCTGTCCCGGAGAGGCCGGTCTCTTCGGCTCACCCCCTTCTCTTTTAACTTCCTCGTATATGAGCCCCGGCCTGTGAGCCCCCCCCAAGGCCCCGGGATGCTCTGCCCTCTTGGATCATGGTCCTTCATGCTGCCATTCATCTCTGAGGAACTGGAAGTTGCCTGACAACAGCTTCTGGGTCACTCACCTTAGAAGGGTGATGAACAGCCCAGGGGTGTTGACCAGAGTGCTTTGCTGGGACGCTCTGGACCCTCACAAGCACCTCAGGAAGCAGGTGCTATCATTCTCCCCATTTTACAAAATCATAGAAGTGGAGACATTTGCCCAGTCACCCAGCAAGGAAGCAACTAAGGCTGAATTTGAACTCGGGTTTTGCAGACCCCCAAGCCCAATACACAGCTGGGGCCCTGCCCTATTGTCATGGAAAAGCCTGCAAAGGAAGCTTCTCCAAGGAGATGGGGCCGTCACCACGAGTCCTGGCTAGGAAGATGCTCCAAGTCTGCCGAGCCAGGTCTGCAGCCAGGCGTCCTGGGGACCGGGCTCTGGGTCTCCATCACACACGGACGCTTCTGCCACGGGAGTCTAATTAGGCAGATTCAGAATGGACGGCATGATGAGCTGGAGAGTCAGCATTACTGCTTTAGGGACACTTAGTGTGTGTCTCCAAGACACCAGAAGGTGACACCACGACATGCAAGTGAACTGCATTTGAAGGAAGGAGGGCTAGGGGAGGTCACCGGCCTCTCTCTCTCTTCCAGATCCATCAAAGGCCAGACAGAGAAACTATCAAACTGGCTGGCTGAGCCCAAGCTGAGAAAAATCACAACCAAAGCAAGGATTTAATACGGGCGTTCGAACTTGGGTCTGAAACAATCAGCTTCACCAAACTAGGATGAGGAAGGCAAAGGCAGACAGCAGCTGTTCTAAAAACAATCTAGGGGGCTTAGTGGATCACAAGTGGCATCTGAGGCAACATTGTGCTGGCCTAGACTGCTGAGGGAGGTAAGCTTCCACCTCCTCCTGGGTCAGTTCACAGCTAGAACTCTGTGCAAAGTCTCGGGGAATCACATTTTAGGAGATTTGGAGAACGCAGCTGGGGCTGCCGAGCCTCTAAGAAAGGCCACGAAGGGCTGATGGAGAGAGAGAAGCTTTGTTCTGTGTGGTCAGGGGAAAGGGCCTGAGAACTCCACAGAACCAATATGCTCAAACTGAGACTTATCCAGAAAGGAGACAGGCTGCTGTGAAAGGGAGTGAGCTCACCGGCGACGGAGGGATTCCAGTGTGAGCCCAAGGATTTCAAGACAGATGGAGAGTGCACCCATCCCCTCCTCAATGGCGTTGTTCTGAGACCCATGAACTCTAGGGTGCAAGGGGGACAGGGGATGGCAGGGAAGATGGGGGAATGCTTTGGTCTGCATTTCTCCTGCTCGAGTCAGGCCTCTGGTCAATTCTCGAAAACTCAGATAGGCCCAAAGGGCAGCTCGATATGGACTCAAGCCTCCAGTGGACCTGTTCGTTTCTGGCCTGGGCCTGGCCAAGCCCGTGCAGCCAATGGGTGCTTGAACAAGTGGCTGCTGCTACTTCCCTCCCACCTGCCTTTGGGGGCAACTAGCCCCTGAAATGAAATCCAAACTATCCATGCAGGGGAAAGCTTCCCCACCCAAGTATAAGCCTTTTGGGGGCCTTCTTCTTAGCCCCTTCATGAGTCAGTGACCCAAGAACAAGGCAGGGGAGCTGAGCCTCTGTTAGAGAAAGCACCGCCCCCTCAGGCCAGAGGCCGAGGGACTCCAGGCTGCCTGGCCCTAAGAACGAGGATGGAGACGAATGGTCCTGAACTCAAGGAGAAAGCTGGGTGCCTGCGAATTCTCTGCCAGAGTTAAGCAACAGCAAGGACCCAGAACCCGGCCCTACACTCAGCCAGGTGAAGGCTTGGGGGAATGACTCTATCCAGCCAAATCTCTCCTTTACAAGTGAAATGGAGGCCGTAGAAGACATGTCCATCCAAGGGAGCAGCCCACCCACAGTCAAACCTGGGACCCCTGATGCCCACCATACAGCACAGGATCACATCCTGGACAGGGAACAAACAGGATGGCAAGAGGGCACAGAGTGACATCAAGCCACCTCAAGGCAGCCAGGGGCCGATGCTGCTTAAGGACCAGAAGCCAGACCAGGAGCTGCTCTTTTCGGCTTAGTCCCAGAGGGCAAGACCAGGACCATGGGGGGGGGGGGAGGGGGGGAGGAGAGAACCTCGCTACTGTGTTAACTGCTAATTTGTGGCTAAAGGCAGAGGCTGGGGATCACTACCAAGATTATGGGATTCAAGCCTGGGGAGGGACTAGGAGGGCTCCTGACCTAGACAGCAACATGCTATGGTGCTGCCCTGGGCAGCTTTTAGCACCCCAAGCCTCAGCAGCCAGCCAAGAAGTCATAAGAAGCCCCTCCCACCGAGCATGGCCCACCGGGGACTGAGAAAGGGCCCAGTGACTTGGGCAGGGAGGGCCAAAGCTGGCAACTGGCAACACCATCAAGAATGAAGCATCCCTTATCCCTCACAGAGGAGAAGAGTGGGAGCCATTGGGGGAGTCATCAGGGAAGGGAGAGAACAAGGCTGGCTAGGGTGGGTATGAGAACATGTAGGATAAAGAGACTGTCCCTCGATGCAGGGACTCATGGAACTTCCTTATGGGGTCCTGTTTCATTAAGTTAATATGTTCCCTGGCTACTTAAAAAAACAAAAACAAACAAATTGGAACCTATCATGATGGGGCTCAAGAGCTGGGAGTTCACAGAGATGGATCCCAGGAGCCGGCACTAAAAGCCTCACGCTTCCTTCATCACCAACATCACCATCTGTGATTACACTAAGTTTTTGTTGCTGTTTCTTACATCGCCATAATGCCTCCCAACATCTTGCCCTCTCCTCCTCAGCCATCCCACAAGAGAAGATAGATTTGTTTAAAAATTTAAAAAAAAAAGGGAAAAAATTTAACACAACCAATCAATAATAATCACCAAAGTCTGAGTCCCACCTGCCTCCAGTGTTTCATTCGCCCAGCTGCGACAGTGACCTTGACAATCAATCCGAAATTCCTTTTTGAGCATTTAAGGCTTTCCCCAATCTAGTTCCAGGTTGCCTTTCCAGGTTGACAATGTACAATTTCCCTTTCCCCCAATCTCTTTCGCTCTCTGTCTCACATCCGTGTGCACGCAGCCATACACGCACATTGCTCACCTTTGCCTGGTGCCCCCTGCCCTCCAGAAGCAGTTCTTGCACCTGAGGGCACCACAAGCTGCCTAGAGCCACCCGTTCCCTCCAAAAGTTAGGTGCATACAGGTATTGATCCACGTGTGTACGTGCTGCCTCCTCCTCAGAACAGAAGCTCCATGTGGGCAGGAGTCCAAGCTAGAACTGAGACTTCTGCTCCTCAGCTTTCCCTCAGAGCTGACTGGGCAGCATTTGCTGAGGAAGAGTCTCAGAGCTCTTGGAGGCCTGATGTGCCCCAGCTCAGTGCCTCCTCAACACAAGACATGGGAGAAAGGGGATGGAAAAAGATGCTTAATAAAGAGAAAAGATGAGCCCCTGAGAAGCACAAACGACCCCAGCGGCCCGCGGCCCTGTGCTGACAAGCTGCCGTGGGACAGAAGCCAATGAGGGGATGCCAGCTCCAGAGCACGGCCATGCTAGGGAATGTGCCATCGAAGCAGACCAACCAAAGGACCCAGGAACAAAGCTCCTCCAGCTTTGCAAAATCATCACGGGTGACCGACACCAAGAGGCTTCAGAGAACAAGGAAAAATAACCTTGAATCTGTTTATTAACATTGTCTATGATCACAAGTACTGATCCACACGATGGCCTGTGAGGTAGACGCCATGACCACTCCATGTTACACATGAGGGAGCTGAGGTTGAGACAAGTCTGTGGCTTGCTCAGAATCACCCACTTCTCAAGAGCTGAACTTCTCTTTCTGGCTCAGAGTCCAGCCCTTTGCCCACCACTTGGACCACATTGGGGTACAGAGTCTCCCCTCTCCTCCAGGAGGAACCAGACGCCTCCCACCAGCCCCAGGCCTTCCCAAATGCCTCATATCTGCAGCAGCAGCACGGCAAGACCACACACAACCTTGCCTGCCCAGGCTCCAAGAAGAACTTTCTGTGCCCTCACTACAACCCCAACAGCTCCGAAGAACAAGAGATTCTCTAGGCCGTGCCCCATGTAAAGGAGTAGGGCAGAAAGAGCCAGGGCTCCAGTGAGAGCTGCGGTTCCTCCTGGAGTCCCCAAAGACAGGAACTCCCTGCACCCAAGGCACCCCCCCGAGTTTTCAGGGCCCTGGAGCGCAAAGAATCCCCAGAATACCAGCAGGAGCCAAGTCTGTCACCGGCTCAGCCCTCTCTATGTCCAAGGAAGGAGGCAAAATGGCCATTTTGGAAAGTCACCAGAGTCCCAAGCTCCCACCTCCACCCCCAGCCCCGGGAAGGGAGGATGACAAAGGAGAAGGTACTCACAAGCTGCCTCTTCTCGGAAGGCTCAGCTCCTTCTAAAAAACAAAAGAGAGGCCAAAGTTAGAGGTAAGGAAGACTGATAATCAGACAGTCTTTTCAAGTCTGCAAACATGGTCTCCTTTCCCCATGACCTAGCCTGGGAGGCAAATGAATGAGCCTTGAGCCCAATCCGCTGCCACCCCCTGGCCACCTGTGCCTGCCTCATGAGGAGCAGCAAAAGGAATTGGCATGTTTAGGCTGGAGAAAAGAGGGCACCAAAGGGCAGCCCAAGAACCTGCCTGGTTCTGCCTGGGTGCAAAGGGGACAGTGGGAAGGTATCCAGGAGGAGGGGGGAGAGGAGAGGATGTGTGGATTGTGGCCTGGGAAAATGGAGGGGCACGTGGGGGGGCACAGTCTGGGGAGGGGGAGGGAGGACAGCCTGGGGAGGCGAGCAGCACCCTTCCTTGGCAGTTTCCAAGTGGGGGCTGGATCATCCCTTGTCAAATACAGCACAGTAGGGATGCTTTGGGGGACTTGGCTGAAGTTGAGGATGTGGAGGCCTCTGAGAAGAAGGGGACAGGCCAGCGCCCACAACCTAAACCCTCATTCTGACCTGAGGAGAGGGCAGGAGGAAGGGTCAGAAAGCGCTCGGCTCAGGTTGGCCACCAGGGGGCAACATCTCCCCAGCCAAGAATCCTGCCATGGGATAACAGTCAACCAAGTGTAATGAGCTACTGTTTGGTGACTCCCCCCAAACTCCAGCTTCTGTTCTAAGAACTTTATGACAAAAATTAGTGGGAAAGCTGGAAAACAACACGGCAGAAACTAGGCACAGAGCAGCATCTCGGCCTACACCAAGACATGGTCAAATTGGGTTCATGATTTAGACATAAAGGGAAATGCTATGGGGGGTAAGGGATAGCCTACCTCCTCAGATCTGAGGAGAAGGGAGGAATTTATGGCCAAACAAGAAATAGAGTACATTGTGAAATGCAAAATGGATAACTCATCAAATTAAAAAGATTTTGCACAAACAAAATCAATACAGCCAAAATTAGGAGGGAAGCAGAGAACTCGGCAACAATGTTTCTGATAAAAGTTTCATTTCTAAAATATCAAGGACTGAGTCAAATTTATAAAAATACAAGTCATTCCTCCATTGATAAATGATCAAAAGATATGAACAGATAATTTTCAGTTGAAGAAATTAAAGCCATTTCTAGTCATATGAAAAAAAACGCTCTAAATCGCTATTGAACAGAGAAATGCAAATTAAGACAACTCTGAGGTACTACCTAACACTTCCTAGCGGTGTGACTGGGCAAGTCACTTCATTCTGTTTGCCTCAGTTCCTCATCTGTAAATTGGGCTAGAGAAAGAAATGGCCAGCTGCTCCAGTCAATCTGCCAAGAGGGGTCATGAGGAGTCAGACATGAGTAATAGAAATTCTCACAATTATCCCTATACTTATTAATGCCCACCCTCCCAAACATCCTTAAATTGAACCACTTTGTACTTATTTATGTAGTTTATGCAGGGAAGCCCCAGGAGCCCAGAGAGAGAGATCTTTGAGAAGGAATGCTCCATTCAGTATCTTCAAGAAAGCCTGCGATTTCCATCATGTGAATGGGTGATCATTGCTTCATTCTTCCATCTCCAAGAGCAGCCTTGGATTTTTCACTGTCTAGAATACATCCAACATTCTGCCGCCCAGGGGCATGAGGATCAGAATCCAATCCACTTTTGCTGGTCCTTCACCAGACTGGACAGGGCCTGGGAAGCTTCTGGAAACAGCTTAGCTTCCCTCCCCCCAGATGCTTACTACACCAGAGGCAATCATGGATAGTGAACCGACACGTTTACCCAAACACATTTACCCAGGTTGCACAGCTCAGTGTGGACAGCAGTCACTCACACTCTCTGTGACCACATTGTAACTCATTATCATTAAATCCACCAGTTCCCCTTTTCCTAACCTCCTTATTTCAGTCCAAGGTCACCCAGACAACCTTAATTCCTTGATTCCTCACTCTCATCCCCTAAGCCCAACTTGTTCATCTAACCTTTGTAACATCTCTCCAATCTCTGTCCTTCTCTGATCCTTGGCACCCCCAGGGGCAGTCCCTCATCACCTCACACCTGTATGACTGCATGAGACACTGGGGAGTCTGCCTGCTCCCGGTTATGCTCTACACAGCTGCCAAAGTGATTTTCCAACATGAGAGCCCTGATCACATCTCCTCTTTCCTGCTGTCCATCTCTCTCATTCACTTGTTCTTCCCCTCTCTCTGATTCTGTTTGTCTTTTATGTCTCTGTCACTCGCTCTCTCCTCTCTTCTGTCTTTGTCTCTCTCTGATCCTGTGTCTGTCTCTCTGTTCTTTTTCTCTCTCACACATTTTTTCTTTGTCTCCCCCCACTTTTCCAGTTTCTCCAGATCAAATATAAAATCCTCTGCCATTAAAAGCCCTTCACAAGCTACCCCCGTCTTCCTAGTTGTCATACACCTTAGCCCAACCTACCCCCTCTGATACAGGGACACTGCCTTCCTTGTTCAAACAAGATTATATCTCTGACTCAAAGAACTTTTACTGATTTTTCTCTAAGCCTGAGCCCTCATATTCCTTCCTCCTGGTTTCCTTCAAGTCCCTCTGGTAAATTTTTCCTCAAACAGGAAGTCCTTCCCAATCCCCCATAATTCTAGTGCTTTCATGGCTGTTGGAGGCAGCCTCTCTCATTGGACAGTGAGCCCCTTGAAACGCAGCAACTCCCCGGGCCTTTCTCTGGGTCCCCAGTTCTTCACAGAGTGCCAGGGTGCCCCTCCACCCCAGACAAGGAGCCAGCAACTTCCGGTCTCCTAACTCTCAACCAGAGCTTCGTTCCCACTAAAAGGCTTCCTCAGATGCTCTGCATCTGTGATTTTGGGAACACCGGTGCCCAGAACTGGGCCGACCTCTCTGAAAGTGAGGCAGGCCGGGGACCATGGCCCAGGGTCTGCCACTGCTCCCAAGTAAATACCAGAGATCCCACGGTCTTTCTGCATACATTCTCTCACATGACAACACAAGCTCCAGGGGGCCAGGACACTGCCTCTGGGTCTCCAGGGCCCAGCACAGAACCTGGCATCCAGGGGGTGCAGAAGAGGCGAGTGTCTGGAAGGCCTCAGACAACACAGAGGGAAGTCGAGCAGACTGTGGGGAGGGAGGGGCCGAGGGGCTGGAACCGGCCTCCTGGATAATTTCCTCCCACCTGAGGGCTGAGACATACAGGGAAGAGTCCAGCAGGTGCCTTGGCCCAGCTGGACCCCTGGGAAGTTCCAGCTCCGTCCAGCCTGCTCAGCTTCCTCCTGTTCCAGATTCCCACTCATCTCAGATTGCCTTGTCACCTGCTGGGGCAATCCCCAGGTGGCTGCACAAAGAGAGCCCAGCTCCTTCCCCGAGCCGCCCTGCCCCCAGCCCTGCACGACCTGTTCCCAAACCTCCTGAGGTTTCAAACCCGAGCCCCAGAGGCAGCTGTGCTCAGGGAGCCCTGGGAAGATCCAGCGCCACACCTCTGGCACCCGCCTGGACGGGCCTTCTCAGCAGGAGGCCAAGACAGCCAAGGAGCCCAGTCTGTGGGCCCCATCCTTGTCCTCCTCCCCTACCCACCTGGGGCAGAGCATCAGAAAGAAGCCTTGCCATACTAGCTTTCCTCAATCCAATTCAATAACCATTTATTAAATTCTTAATGTATGCCCGGAACTGTGTGAGAGGATGGCAAAGAGACCAAAGTGAACCCTCCCCCTTCCCTTGAGGGGCACACTTTCAATGGGGGAGTGGGAAGGGGGCAGGAAAAAGGAGTATTTAGACCAAGGGGGACCTAACAGACACAGGGCCAGTGAAAAGCCTCCTGGTGTAAATGAAGCTGGCCAGACAGCAAACCTGCACAGCAGCACTGAGCCCTGAGAGGGAGGCCGCGGGAGCGGCTGCTCCTTCCTGCTGACGGCCCCTCCAGAGCTGCCGCCTTGGGTCAGAGACCTGGGATGCCGCCACAATGGCTGATTAGCTCTGGAAGACGCTGCTCCATCTCCCAGTGTACAGGTGCCAGCTGAGACCACACCAAAGTCCCAGTCTTCAGCAAGACCCCTTCAGTATTGTCAGCTGCCCCAAGGGAGAAGGGAAAGCTGAAGGGAGGAGGCTGGAGCCCAGGGGAACCGTGGAGCCAGTCAGGCCGGCCCTCAGGACAAAGCGTCGGGAATGGCTGCCCCCGTAGCTTCTTTCTCTGGAAGTTGAGCAGAGACTTCAGTTGTCCTTCCGGGCTCTGGCCAGGGCCTTCTCCCCCCCACCACCACTTCACTTGGTGATCTCACCAGCTCCTGGGGATCAAATCACCATGTCCATGCAGAGGATTCTCCCAGACACTGCTGGGGGCTGGGCCAGGCTGCCCGCCTTCAGTCTCTCCACAGGCACTCTACCCTCCGCTCAGAGCCAACCTGAGCTTCCCTACCTAGAGGCCTGACTGCACTCAGTAGACTCGGCTGGCTCCCTAGCACCTCAGATCAAACACGGAACCCTCTGGCCTGCAACCAACCCATCCCTTTTTGACTTTTACAGCCTCACACGCTCCCAGACTCTATGAGCCGGTGACACAAGACCCTCCATCTTCCAGCTCCAGCTGTGCCCCAGGCCTGGGGTGCCCTCCCTCCTCACCTCCACCCCTGGGCTTCCTTCAGGTCCCAGCTAAAATCCCCTTTCCTCCAGGAAGCCTTCTCCAATCCCCCCCGATTCTGTCTAGGGCTTATCTGCTCAATCTGTGCGTGTTTTCTTCATGAACTTGTGAGCTCCGGGGGTGGGGGGGTTGAGGGGGGAACAACGGCCTTTTGCCCTTCTTTCTATCTGCAGCTCTCAGCACACACTGTGCCTGGCACAAAGCGGCAAGAACCCATGTTGGGTGACTGAGCCACTGAGACCACCGTCTGCTGGGGATGCCGTCGAGAGGCTTCCTCACAGCTGTGGGCAAGGCTAGAGGCCAGAGCTCCCTCCAGTTCTGACCTCCTGAGGACATGTCTGGTTCTATCCAGTCGCCTCCTCACTGAGGTGTGCTGGTTATCCCAGAAGAGGGCCAGCTCTGTCTGGCAGCCTTTAGCAAACTGGAAAAGGCTGGAGTCCCTGCTTTGCACATGTTCCCTTGCATGAGGGTCACCACTGACGGGGGGTGGGGGCAGGTCTCCTAGGCCAGCTGCTGAGGGTCACCATCTACTGAGAGTGAAGAGAAGGGTCCCCTGCTCCTACTTCTCCCCCGCCCTGGCAGAATCCCACACCCACACAGAATGTCTTTTTGGAATATTCCAAACAGTCCCAGTGAAGCTTTGCCAAAGAAGGGCACGTTAAACTTAAACAAAGGAGACAGAAAACAGAAACCGCTTTAAAGTATTTTGGAACTGACATTTAAAATCTTGTTTCTATAACAAAACAAAAACAGCAAATGATAAATGGAAAAAACCTTGGAAAGGTCATACCCACCACAAGCATGGATATGGAACGCTTGTGTGTCCCCACCACCCTAGGGTTCCCAACCTGCCCCGGGGGTTGGGTGCGACGTGGCCTCCTGTGGCCATGCCCATCGGTCCTGGCCTTGTCCTTGGATGCCCCAAGCGGGGTGCCAGGCTTACCAGTCACTGACAGTCAGCAGCTTCCCCAATAACAGTGCTTACCCTCTATCATGTTTCTAGATGGTACAGAGAAATCTCCAATGATTCAGGAGATCCAAATGCTGAGCTCCAGCCCTCCCAAAGGAAGGAAAGTTCTTCTGCACAAGGTACTTGGTTCTTTGTCTTTGTCCACCTTAAAACTCATTTCCTGAACAAAAGAAGCCAGCCAGAAGGACAAGCCAGCCCCAGGAGGGATGATTGCACCCAGGACCCACCAAAGATGATCCCAGCCTCCTCCAAGTGCTTCCCACAAGCAGTTTTCTACCCTAAAAAGAGCCCTGTCCACACAGCTCATCAGCAGCTTTTAAGCTACCAGGTTTAGGGAATTTATTGTGCTGTTGCTGGGCAAGAAAAGTTCCAGCCTTTTCCTTCCTTCTGTGGACTCTGGACCCTGCAGCTGCACCATTTCCAAGGCCACCCCCTAAGTTGACATCTTGGTCAACAAGCAAATACCCCCCCCCCCTTCCAGCAGCAAGGCCTTTCCCCTCCCTGGGAACCGGAGGCCAGTATCTCTCACCAGCTGCCACAGAAAACCTCAGGGCAGGACAGAGAAGGCCCTGACAGGAGCTTGGGAAGGGTCAGGAGGAGGAGCACTGCAGGCCCCACTTCCTGAGGGAACACTTGAGGGCCTCAGTCTCCTCAGCTGGAGGAGGAGGAAGCTCTTCAATGGCCTGGCCTGCTCTAAAGCCACAACCCACCAGGCTCACCATCAAAAGGCAAAGAAAGGTCCTCAAACAGCCAGAGTGATAGAAATAATGCAGTGAGACTAAGCTCCGCGGAGAGAACTATTAAAGTGCTACAAGCTGGGCTTAAAACTTCTGTTTCGCGGCATCTCCAGCACAATTCACGAGAAAAGACCGGAGGGACTTAGTGGTCACCTGGCCCCAAAAGCCCGTCCATCCTGCAGCAGGGGAGTCCGACCCAGCCTAGGGCACACCAGGGGGGGGGGCGCAGCATCCATGAGGGGCACGGTCCTGCCCTCTGCTTGTGTGGCCAGATGCATCACAGGCTGCTGACTGGGACATAACAGGACTGAAGGAGTCAGGAGGGGCTGGAGAGCTGGGTTCAAATAGCTGAAATGGAGCCACGTGGAAGAGGAATAGGACTAGGCCATAATGGGTATGACTTAACAGGACAAATGCAAATGAGGTGATTAAAAAAAAAAGATTGGGGACATTTTGCCCAGTTTGGGTGGGGGGAGGCTGCAGGGGGCACACGTGGCCCAGAGAGCGGAACAGGAGCACTGAGGGCTGAGAGGCAGGAAAGCCCACCCAGCTGCCTGATGTCCAAGGATCCAGGGTTGGCAAAGCAGACAAGCCCCCACAGATATGCCTGCCCGTGATTAACAACTGGCATTGATGCTTGAGAAAAGGAGGGTCTGAGTGAGGCAGAGAGCAAAAACAACTGGCACAGCCCACCCCAGGCTGGGCCACCCTCTCCCACATACACAACAAAAAGTGGCCTCAGGTTTGGAAGCCATCTGTGGAAAAAGGGGGACTCTCAGCTCCAGGACGGGCTCCAGGAGTCTTTTGCTGAAGTCCTCCAGTTGGAGACTCCCGAGGAGAGTTGAAGGAGAACTCTGCATCCTGCCATCTCATCCCTCTGTCCAACACTGCCATCAGCGTTCTGGAGGCACTCGCTGCGAGTGCACCAGTGGGAACAGAGGAAACCTAGAACACACTCCAATCCTCTTTAGTTCCCATGGTCCTTTTTCAGCTAAGGGGGCACAGTGCCAGTCAGATCTTAGAATCAGTGGAAAGGGAGCAGATGCTGACAGGGCTCTGAGATCTGGCTCCCTTTGCCTACCTGGCAAGAAAGGCTCAGCCTCAGCTGGAAGGAGGACAGGACAAAGGGAGAGGAAAGCCGGAGAACACAAACGGGGTAAAGAATCAGACAGAGAAGCAGTATTTGCCCAGTTATGCGGGAATTCATGATGACAAGGCAGAGAACGCCCTTGTTAGGGCCACTGCCCCAAGAAGGGAGCCCAGGCCCAGCGGCCACCAGGCCACCCTGGGGACTCCAAGGCCTCAAAAGCCAATGGGCAGAGCAGCTCTGTTTTGCACTTAGCACAGGCTAGTACACAGTAGCTACTTAACAAACACTTGTTGACTTGACTGGTTCCCTCATTTATTCCAATAACCCATAGCTGAGTCTGTCCTATACAGAATATAGAGCTATTAATAGGGCTGTGCCAACGAACTTAACTAAACACTCAGGACAGGGTCCAAGGGCCCTAGCTCACAGCAACTTCCTGGGTTAAGCCCTTCCACCTTGTCCAGGAGAGGCTATCCTAGGCCCTGCTTCTTCAGCCACCCCCTCTTAACTATCAATTTTCCCCTAAAGCTATAGGTCCCAGTAACCTGCACATGATGCTGTGGGTGCCTTATGGGTGCCTCTGGTCTCACCAGGGAGCCACCATGTTCCACTCTGTCCGATGTCCCTCCCACTCCAGAAGGATATGGAGGTCACCCTCCCAGGCTGACCTAAAGAGCCAAGCCCTCCCATCACCTCCAGGAGAACTCGCATATCACTGAGGACCACTCAGACAGCCCAGGTGTCCACCTAAGGCTATCAGGTCCAAGTCCAATCCCAGGGCTCACCTATTTGAGCACCTAATGTCCAACCCAAGCTTCTAGCTTCTCTCTGTAGGTAACAAATGAAGTTTCCCGTGGGAAAGCATTTGGTCTGGCCTTATTTGAGAGATTATGGTGTCAGGCCACCTGGGTTCCTGAAGGTGTGTGGGTCTGATGACAAGTGGGGGGGTCTAGGGAGGCTCAGCACCAGCATAAAAGCCATCAGATCTGATTTTTCTTGCACAGCATGGCACATATGGAGATACATTTTAAAAGATAGCACATATTTAACCTATCAGATTGCTTGCTCTCTTGGGGAGGGGAGAGATGAGGGACAGAGAAAAATGTGCAACATGGAAATTTTACAAAAATGAACACTGGAAACTATCTTTAGATTGGAAAAGTAAAATACTATTGGGGGGGGGGGAAGCCACCAGAGAAGTCCCAGCAATTTGAGAAAGCCTTGGCCAGCAGCCAGCAGCCCCAATGGAGCAATTCAGCATCATTGATCAGCATCCTGGACAGTCAGGTGAGAGGCTCAAAGGCAGAGGGACATTCCCTTTTCTCCTGGAGAGCACACTGGGGGAGGCTTCAAAACATGAAAGGGTGTCCCAAAGAACTAACAAAGACCGCTTGTACTAAGTATCCCCAATGGCTAAAACCAGGGCCTTTTCTCAATCCCAATCTTCCCTGCCATGCCTAATGATGCCCCCCCAACCTGGCTTCTATGATCTTGGCTCTCTCTCCCACCTGTCATTCAGCCCCTTCTGAGTCTCCTGCACTGGGCCAGTGGACCATCCTCACCCTCAGTCTTGGGGTCCCCCTTTTCATCTCTTGATATTCTGGATAACCTCAGCAGTATCCATGGGTTCAAATCTCCATCTTGGTACAGTTTCCAGTGCCAGCTCTCCAGCTGAGCTCTAGGCCCACCATGCCTCCCAATCATTTCCACTTGAAGGCTTCCCTGACACCCCCAGCATGGCTGCTTCTCTGAATTTCCCTACTGGTCCCCAAGGCACTAACACCCTCAGAATCCCCGAGTTCCAAATCTTGGAGTCTTTGTCTCCTTGCTCTAGCCCACCACAGATGATGCTCTGCCAGGTCCCACTGAGGCTTTATCTGCCATGCCCTTTGTATCTATCTAGCATGGCCCCCATCCAAATGCAATCCCTCACTGCCTTCCACTTTCGGGTTTTTAAAAGCTCCTAAGTGTTCCTGCTCTCTATGATGTTCCTCACGCAATGGCTCAGATCCGCTTCCTAAGGCACAAGTCTGATGATGTGATTCCAGTGCTTAAAAGCCAGGGGTTATCAGGGCTAGCTTCTTGGAGGAGGAGACATTTGACCTGGTTTTAAAGAATAGGAAGGTCTCCAAAAGATAGGAAGGCGGAAGCGGGAATGTCAAGGTTCTGCAGAGGTTCAAGGGAAGCAATGGCTCATGGCACTGCAAAAGGGGGTGGGGGCTCCACCTTACACAGCCTTGAATGCCCAGCCAAGGACTAAGAGCCCCAAGCAAGGGGAAGCCACGGGTTGGCCAGGGCCCTGATTGAAACAGTGACTCCTAACCCCTGAGCCGGGGGGAGAGGAGGTTCAGGAAGACAGGTTGCAAGAGGGAGGTGATAAGGAGCTGGGTAAGAAGAGCTGATGTCAGCCGAGGCAGAGAGCGCCGAGACCTGCCTCAGCATGGCGCAGGGGCCGAGAAAGCCAAGGCTGCCACTGCCTCCAGCCCCCCTTCTACAGGCCTGCCCCTCGGGCGATCCCAGAGGTCCATCTTCACTAGCCAGCGTCACAACTTTCCCTGCAACCTCCAAGGCAAAGTTTCCATCCCTGCCCTTGAGGACTTTCCCAGCAACACTCTCCTCCTATTTGTGGAAAAGCCAAGAGGGCCCCAGGAAGTCTCCCCAGATGCAGCAGCAGCAGCTGAGGCCCTCCCTAAGGCATCACCCCCCTGGATTGTGACAGTCTGGTAACCTAAGAGCGGCAGGAGAGCACCCTGAACTAAAAGTAGTCCTAAATTATTGTGTGGCCAACGTGGCGAAAATCCTTCTGCAGCTAAAGACCACCAAATTCAGACTCAGTATCACAGACAATCCTAGTCCTTCTCTGCATCCTCTTCAGTTTGTCAGCACCAAACCTGTGCAAGCCCACATGTGTACACACACACACAGTGTGCACCCCCAAGTATGTCTTACTTCTAGATTTGCTGACAATAGGTCATCATGAACTTGGCCAACATCTAGCTCTCTCTCTTCACTCTGCCTGCTCTGGCAATTTTTATGCTGACACAGGGAAAACCTTTGAAACACTTTGCCCTCATTCTTGCTTCAGGCAAACCTTGACTGAAAAGAAGGAACCTTATAGAAGTCACCTGAACATCACCTTGACAAGAA
Source organism: Myrmecobius fasciatus (assembly GCA_023553655.1). Taxonomy (NCBI): domain Eukaryota; kingdom Metazoa; phylum Chordata; class Mammalia; order Dasyuromorphia; family Myrmecobiidae; genus Myrmecobius; species Myrmecobius fasciatus. The sequence continues at coordinate 27,866 of JAJPUD010018138.1, forward strand.
TACTCCCCACCTACAACTCCCCACTAATGCTGATTCAGCTTCTGTGCTTGGGGCCTATAGGAAAGAGGTGGTCACTGTTGCCAGAAGTTGCCTATTGCACTTTAGAACATCTCCCACAATTTATGAGAAGAACCCACAAGTCAGGGAAGCTGGGGAGATGAAGAAAATGGAAGGTCAGAGCTGTTCCTATAAAAAGAAGGTCTACGAGTCCAGGCAGGGAGACCTGTGTCAGTCAGAGGCAGAAACCTGAGTCAAACCTACATGGGCAGAGACCCAGGACACAAAGAAAATATCCATCCAGATATACCTGACCCATGGCCCTTAAGGAAAGACTAAGTAAGACATCTCTGAACCAAAAGGAAAAGGTTTGGAAAGAAACCCTTTTTCTCCCACTTCCCACAAGCCCCAACAGGATTTCCCATGGGATCTAGGTGGTGGCTGTTTCCATAGCAACAGTGGGGCACCAAGGCTGGCGGCACAAACAACACTTAGTCCAACAGCCCAAGTTATAGCACTCCAGAGAAGGCTTGGAGTGAGAGCATCAGGAAGGCCTCAAGCACAGAGCACCCAGGTCAACAGTCATTGTTCTGATCTGTGCCACAGAAAACCCCAGCTAACCAAAAGGCTCTGGGAAAGCGAGGGTCTCCCAAGTGGAAGCTGCCCTATGGCAGCTGAGGGGAAAGAGAGCAGCAGCAGCCAGGGTACACCCAGGAGACGTGGGGGAGAGCTTTCTAAAACCAAGTATGAAAGCCACAGAGTAGGCTTAGCCAAAAAGCAGCTAAGAAGGGACAGATGATACCAGCATTGCTGCCAGAAGCCACAAGGATGCCAAGGAGTGTGGAAGACAGACCAAATGGACCAGCTCAGAGTGAGAACGGATAGCTGAAGGAGTGGGGAAAACACTGAGCAGGAGGCTTAGATTGGCTGACCTCCAAGGACCTGCCTAGCTTTGGCACTCCTAGCAGAGCCAGCTGAAGAATAGGACCAACCTGGTTAAAGGAACCCCCTTATTCCTCTGGGGCTTCCCTAGAATTTCCTGACATGGTCAAAAAACTTGAAGTAACCTTGACAGAAAAGGAATCCAGGAGCCAGGGAAAAGACCTGAGAAACCCCCAGGGCATGGTCTTAGAAAGTGTGTGTACACACACACACACACAGAGCCTTGGATGGTACAGCCCAAAGAGAAGACAAAATCTTGCCAGCAATGAAAGACCTCGCTTGGCTCTGTCCAAGGTGCTGGTCGTAGAGGTAGGGGGATAGCCTGAATTTCCTGGATAAAGAGAAAGCTCTGTTTGTTTATAGAGAGGGGGTGTGTGTGTGTCTGTGTGTGTCTGTGTGTCTGTGTGTCCCCATCCAGTCCTTCAGCCATGTCCTATTGGAAGCAGACAAGTTTCCTCCTAGATAACTGAAGACTGCTCATTTCCTAAGGATTCCAGAGCAGGAGGGTGTAAAAGGTACATCCAGGAGCCTGAGTTGCAAGTAGCCTGATCCCAACTCCTCAAAAAGTCCTTTTCTATCTTAGCACTGGCCTGGCCTTGTCATCTTCCATGT
>JAJPUD010018139.1:0-29408 GCA_023553655.1 Myrmecobius fasciatus
AGAAAGAAAGAAAGAAAGAAAGAAAGAAAGAAAGAAAGAAAGAAAGAGAGAGAGAAAGAGAGAAAGAGAGAAAGAAAGAAAGAAAGAGAGAAAGAAAGAAAGGAGAGAAAGAAAGAAAGGAGAGAAAGAGAAGAAAGAGAAAGAAGAGAAGAAAGTAGAGAAAGGAAGGAGAGGAAAAGGAAAAGAGGGAGGAAGGGAAGGAAGAAAGGAAGAAGGAAGGAAAGAAAAAGCAACAACAAAGAAGCTTTGTAACAATTGTGTATTGTTAAGCAAAGCAGATTTCTGAATTGGTCATGTCTAAAAATGTATGTCTCATTTAATTTCTTAGTATATAGAGTGTTGGAAATTGAAGATGGAGTCTAATACTCAAGAAAATGATTTGATGATAGAGATCCTTCCAATTTGCAAGACAGAAAACCAAATCTAAGATAAAGAAATATTTATCCCATCCTCCCTCTTTCATATTCTAACATTCTTTCATGGAAAATATAGCCACTTGATTTTTTTTTTTTTTTGAAATCACAATAAGAAAGGTACCATGTCATAGTAAATCTCAAAAAACAAATCGGTATATATGTTGTTTAATGATCAGTGATATAAGTTAATCAGAAACAATAAGACCATTGAAGTGTCTTATAGTTTTTGGAAGAAAACTTTTTGCCTTTCTTTTCACCCAGTGTAATCGTACCTGATTATGATATCTGTACTAGGTATATCTTTGTTTTGTCCTGGGGATAAATGGAAAGTAGGAGGGGAGTAGAACAAATTCTGTAATTCAGTTGCACTTGTGAGAAGTAGGATGCATCTGGCATAATGCTTCCAATCATTTGTATTTCTAGGCAGTGGACCAATCCAGCTGTGGCAGTTTCTTCTGGAGTTACTCACGGATAAATCCTGTCAGTCGTTTATTAGCTGGACAGGAGATGGCTGGGAATTCAAGCTCTCTGACCCAGATGAGGTAAGAAGGGAATATATTGAGATTGCTTTGAGAAAGAACTCTGGGCAAGGACTAGGTTGGAGCTGGATGTCACATTGTATTTTTCCAGTGATAAGAATTCTTGACCATTTGGACATAATGACATCAAGAACTTGAAGAGATATTAATGATCATTTTATCTACCCTTATTTTGTAAGTGAGAAATTTAAGGCCTAGAGAGGGAAAGTGATGAGTCCAAATGAAATTTATGAAACCTTGGGGTTCTTCTTCATCTTAAACAAGGGATACTGTTGTAGTCAAGTGAATAATTTTGTGCTTTTCTCAGAAGCTTTGCATATTGATGGTAGGACTTGCCAACCTTTTTAGATCAGTTAAATCATTCCTGCGATAACTAAATACTGTTAATAATATTGATGCCAGAATAGGGCTTTTGCTTTTGTTCTTTTTCCAAATTGAGAAGTGTTGCATTCTACTCATTAATTAGGGTCTTAAATCAGTTTCCCCTCTTTTTCTGGATCAGTATTCATTGCTGACTGAAACAAAAATCTACTAACTGGCCCTGGTCCTTAAAAAAATAGCACTTAAAATGTCTTCTAACTTTATAATTCTTCTTTAAAATTTAATTTAATTTTAAACTAATATTTTAAAAATAAACACACAAACTTTTATGAATTTTATTTTAAAAATAAGTTTTTCAACTAAACATTTACTTTTTCTCCTTCCCATCTCCTACCCCCACTCCCAAAATAAAACCAAAAATAAGGTAAAAGGAAGCCCCTGTGATAAATAGTAACAGCTGAACAAAGCAAATTTCTGAATTTACTGTGTCTAAAAATGCACATCTTATTCTGAATCTTGAGTCCATCATCACATCTCTGACATGGGATGAATGGGATGCTTCATCTTTGGGTCTCTGGAACATAGTTTCTAATTAATTACTTGATCAGAATTCTCAAATCTTTCAAAAAAATTTTTCTTTATGATGTTATTACATTAATTGTTCCCCTGGTTCTTCCCAGTTCACTCTGCATCAGTTAATATAGTTCTCAGCTTTTTTTTTCCCCTGAACAGTCCATGTCTTTTTTTTTTAATTTTTAAGAATAATATCCTGTTATTTTCATATACTATCATGTTTCAGCCATTTTTCAATAGGTAGGCACCACCTGAGATAAATTTTTCCCCCTTCATTGGTAAGAAAGAGCTGCTACAAATTTTTAAAAAAGATATCCCAATTCTTTATGATGCTACATGCCACTTATCAGTGTGGGTAGATAGGCATATTTAAAATTTCAGTATTAATCATTTTTATTCTATTACCTTCTTTCAGGTGGCTAGGAGATGGGGCAAAAGGAAAAACAAGCCTAAGATGAACTACGAAAAATTGAGCCGAGGCCTGCGCTACTACTATGACAAAAACATCATCCACAAGACAGCTGGTAAACGCTATGTTTATCGCTTTGTCTGTGACCTGCAGAGTCTGCTTGGGTACACACCTGAGGAACTCCATGCCATGTTAGATGTCAAACCTGATGCAGATGAGTGACAGAAATGGAAGGAAATGGGAAGAACTTTGCTGAAGCATTTCAAAGATCAACTGCATCAGTCGGACTCTTGATTTTAAATCGTTGTTCTATTTTTGTTTTTGTTTTTTATTATTATTATTTTCCAGATATGAGAAAACTCAGTTTTTACATTCAGGGGTGGGAAGCTGAGCCGAAGCTATAACTGATGGTAGTGTGGCCACCAAGAGAAAGCAAGGAAGGACTTCTGAACTAGGGAAGGACAGATTTTTAAGGGGAAGGGAGAGTCTTCATAGAAGCCAGAAGAATCAGGTTTAAATGAGGAAGAGATTCCAATATCGAATCCTTTATAGAAACCATTCATTGAAAAGATGCCATTTTAGTTATGGCCTTATTAATAAGCAAAAGAAACTGACACTTCAGGAAGTCAAAAGACTGATGAAAGGGTAGTTTTTTGGGGGTTTTTTTGTTTTTTTAAGGGCTGGGAGGGCAAAAAGGGTGGGATAGAAGAAGATTCTGTTCTGGGGATGGACCTTGAAAAAACACAAGGATTTTATTCCTTGCCTTTTACTCTGCTTTTGCAGCAAAAAATGGACTTCAGTGGGGAGGGGACCAAACTTTTTTGTGTTTAAAATTTATTTTATTAAATCTTGTGCCAGTATTTTTTTTTTCTTAAAAATCGTCTTAAGCTCTATGGTGGTCTCAGTATTGACATTCTGTGCGAATTTGTTCTATGTGCCGGCTGAGAATTCAGTCACAGTGAAAGAAAACTGTTTATATAGACCCCACTGGAAAAGTATAGCTTTGTCATTGAGATTCAGGAGTTCAAAACTTAAGACTCGTATATGTAGGAAAAATAAGGCTGATTTGGGTATCAGGGATGGAAAAATGTTCTTCAGTGCATGTGAATCTCACCCGTGAATATTTCTTTTCATCATATCTATTTTCTCATTTGCCATTAGCAGACTCTTGGGGTTTGGACTTAATGCAGAACTAAGAAAATCATTAAGTCTTTTAACTGAATGTATTTCACAGCTGTAACCTGGAACTGTAGTAATTGAAGTAGCACTGGCCTAGTAGTAGAAAAGAAAGTGAGGGAGGAGATGAATTTGGAGATGATTCTCTGTTAGTTCTCAATTATATTTGTAGATTCAAAAAAAATTGAAGGTATAAGCATGTAAGATAGCTATCAGATCTAGAGAAATTAGTTTTGAATGCATTGAGGCCCTAGCCATCCACCCAAGCACCCCCACCCCCCATTCCCTCCTTATTGGGATCATCACACATAATTCTTCTGTTGTCTCTTTTCTTTCCTTCCCCCTCCATCTCTCATTTCTCAGGAAGGAGAAATTTGTAATTTACTGAATGATGAATGAAAGGAAACTACAGGAGAGAGGGCAAGATCTGGATTTTTTTTAAATTAAGCCTTTTGGCTGCTTATGTTTTAACAAGGAGGGAAGTTATAAGAGTTTAGATAGCAGTGCAAAGCAAACAGTTTTGTATAGGGGAAAAAAGCCTGGGGCTTTCCTTTAAAGACCTGAAGTTGGCTGAGACTAGGGATGCTAAGCATGTAGTCAGTGTATGTCTTCTTAGGGCTTGGTCCTTGGATGTGTGATTTTGTTACAGGAGAAGTAAAGATGGATAGATGGTGTAGAGGAGAGGAAAGGCTTGCAGGTAAAGGAAGCATGATGGAAAGAGACTGGATTTAGTCAAAACCAGACAGTCTGTGTGTTGTGAGAGCACCTCTCCCTCCCACCAGAACCCAAGAGCTCAGTGCTTTTCATGTCTCTCTTTCTTAGGTATGGCACTTGAGAATCATTGTCTCATTTTTGGGTAAAAATGTGGTAGTGGGGGGGAAATGAGCAGCTAGTGAGGGAAAAAAGTGCCTGATATTAGGATAAGTACCTTGGTGGAATACCTGATAAACAAAATGATGTTGGAGAAAATGAAAGGAAGACTTGAATTTACCTTTCAGTAAGTGAATGGAAAAAAAAAAAAAAAAAGAATTCAAGATGGGTTGGTTTCTGGCCAGTCCCTTCTAGTCTCTCAATGACAAATTGGACGCTTAAACTACCTTGTGGTATATATACTAGGAAAGAGAACACTTACTCTTAGGTCAGCTCCCAAAGTCTAGATCATCAAAAAAAAAACGAGCTTTGTGATCAACCCATGATTGACCCAAGCTTGCTAAAGTGGAGACAGGAAGTGGTGGACAAAGTGGAGTTATGTCAGGCCATTATGCATTTTGCCTGTTATGCCAGGTGCCTTAAAAAAGCTCCCATTGTGATTTTTGGGGCTGCTCAGGGAGGTTTTTGGTGGAACAAGTTGGACTATGTTGCTTTCCCCTATATTTTATTGTCTTGTTAGTCACTGGCAAAGCTGTGTGTGTGTGTGTGTGTGTGTGTGTGTGTGTGTGTGTGTGCGCGCGCGCGCATTACTTGCATGTGCTGCAAAATTTTGAAATAATGTCCGAGTTTCCCAGTTCAGTCTTTTCCTGTTTCAACAAGTGGGGGAAAGAAGAACCTGTGGCTTACCATAGCTCTTTGCTTGCTATTTGCAACCTGGCATAAAATCATGTATTCATCTCATTACCTCTTTCCTTTTGAATTTAGGCTGAAAATAGCTGCTTTTCAGACAATTCCACAATTCCTACAGTTGTATAATAAACATAAGAGAGTGTTGATATACCTAGTAGTTCCTAGATTTTATAAACCTTGCTTTTCATGAGGGCCATTTCACCCCCACCCCAAATCCCTCCTTAAAGACACCATGCTCAGTATTTGCAGCTTCTGCTTTTGCTCAGATTCTTGTTCTCCCTCTCTTTCTGTCCAAAAGACAGGCCATCCCAGGATGAAGGTGGATGGTTTATACACTGGAAATGTACCTGAATTGTTACCTTTTTGCTTTTCTTTGATTAAAAAAAACAAAAAACAAAAAAAAATGTTAACTCTAGAGGAGGGATGGGCAATTCTGGTTCAAGTTGATGTCACCCCGACTTTTATGGAGATGTCTAATTTACAGTCAATGGATTTTGTCTTCAGGTTATCTCCTGTTCCCTCTTCTCTCCAGGAGAAGGATAACTCTCTATTTAGCCCAATTCCATGGCTAAATGGTTGGAAGGAGCATTAAAAGGTTGGGGCCTTCTCTGAACAGGACAGCTGGATGTCCCCCAGTATTGCCTGTCCTCACTTTGGTGTTGAACACTCTGGGTTTTTGGAGCCTTAAACCTACCTTTTCTTCATGGTGGATAAACACACCATCTCTACTCTGGTCATGCTGTGCATGCTGCTTTCTCTTTTGGGGTCTATATAAATCCGTTGAATTATTGTCTACATTCCAAAGAAGTTTCAAGGAACAATAAATATATGTATACATATACATATATAATATAAAATATATATATTGTAATGGAAATATCTCCACCAAGAATACTGCCTCAGTTATTGAACATTGTTGTTTTTTACATAAGAATTTTTTTAAGCTGAGAAGTGTTAGGGGGGAAATGTTATATTTGTGTTTGACTATTTTCCAACTTGTATTTTCATATAATTTATATTTTTTAAAAGTGGAAATTTTAAAAGCAAGATTTAAAAAAAAGGAAAAGCAGGTGCTTTTTAAAAAATTGGAGCTGAGGTAGCTTAGAGATGTAGCGATGTACGTGTCTATGTTTTATTGTGTTTTTTTTTTTTTAAGAAAATGCAAAAAAGCCATTTCTTATGGGGGAGATTTTTTTTTCCATGTGTTTTAGTAGCTGATGCTGGCACATCATTTTGCTGGAGAGTTTTTTATATACTGTAGCCTGATTTCATATTGTATTTTAAACTGTGTGAGATTAAAAAAAAATAATTCATAATGATGTGGCTTTGGCTTGATTTTTTTCCAATCTGGTTCATAAATTAATTTTTAAAAGTGCACTTTGATCAACAAGAGGTAAGTGCAGGAATGAAGGCGCTTCATGACAACCTATTGGAACTTTAATAATTTTGTTTTAGAGCTTCAACACTATGATTTCACTTTGTGTGAGTATTTTTCCCCACAGATTTAGAACCCAAAATGCTCTTTAGGGATCACTTAGTGTAACCATTCTTTTTCCTTTCATATTTCATATGAGAAACCCAAAGTGCAGAAAAATGACTCATCCGTGGCCACACCATTCGTAAATTGTAGGACTAGAATTCAAACTCAGGTCTGTCTTTTAATTCCAAATAGAGCTTTTTCTACCATGCCACACGGCCTCTACAACTCCTTTGTAGATTACAAATCTTTGTCCATATAACTTTTTATTATACACCCTCCGCTCCCTAAAGTTTATTACCTTGTGTCCAACCTTCTGGTGATGACTTTGAAAAATCTGTATTATTCAGGAAGTGACTTTTCCAAGGTCACAGGCAAGTATCAGAAGAAGGATTTGAATTCCAAGTTCAATACTGTATTCACTGTCCCCCATCTTCCTCCCCAAGAATAATGTAAGGAAAACTACTGAAATCAGAATCAGTTACTTAAATAAGATAAAAACCTGGATTTTCTCTTGCAATTCCTAACACTTTAAAAAACTCATTTACCAGTGAATACATTGGTCTAGAAATGAAAAGATTTATTTTCTCATTCTCCTCTTCACTACTCATTTACAGTATGTCTGTAGTGCAACTTTTTATATCTCAATTTTTTCAAAGTAACTTAATTCAATAAAAATTTGTGTGCTGGTTATTTGGCTGGACTATTTGCAAATTAGAATAATGGTATCTACCTACAAATCCCTTGCAGATATGCTATGACATGAATTCAATTTTGTTTACAAAGAAAATTGAGCTCTTTGGAGAAAAGGACTCTAGGATAAAGTCCAAGGTGATAGTGTTCTATTTTTGTTGCCTAGTGTAGAAGTTAGATGCTGATAATTAACACCAGTGTTCATGAATCCCAACCTAGAGCTGGAATATGTGTATGTATAAGCATGTGTGTATTTATAAATACATATGCATGGACATATACACACATACATATTTACACACACACACACATATGTATGTATATTGGGCTGAAATTGTTCACAAAAAGAACTCTGTTTTGGGAAGATCTTGTTTCTCCAGTCCAGGAATTTGAGGTTTGCTGAGCATACATTAAACATTGACTGTGTGGTCTAGTGGTTAGGGAACCTGACTAGTAACTGGGAAGAATCTTGGTCTCTAAATCCCAGCTGAGCAGCCACCACCCACCGGGTGACCTGGGGGAAAGTGCTTGACATTCCCAGTATTTCTGATTTCTCAGCTAGAAAACTGGGCAAAACCTCAAATCTTTTGCAGAACCCAAGGCCACATCTGAACAACTCTACCCCTGAGTAAATAAGAGCAGGTTTCTCTCTCTCTCTCTCCAAGATTTGGTCTTGGAGGGTTTCTGAAATATGATGTATCTGCCATCCCTCGATGTGCCTATTTTAACCTATTAAAACAAAACGTGCTTAGAATGTTTTTCTGAGACGGAGGTGGAGGGTCTGTGTCAGGAGTTCTGTTGGGAGACGGCTAGAGGCAACTAACAATTGTGTGTTCTTCAAGAAAGAGGCAGGGACCAATTGAAACACTGAAGTGGTGGTGATGATGGGATGTGCTAAAAACGTTGCCTGCCGCTGGTGGTTTTGTTGCTGTGTTTGCTGCTCTGATAGGGTGAAAGAATGAATTTGAAATGCGAGATGTGATGGAAAAGATGATAAAGGACTTGGTAGAGAATCTTCAGTTCCTCTGAAATACTATTGTCTCTTGCTATTGTTATCAACGGTTGGGGACTGAAGAACAATGGAACTCATTACCAGAGAATGAATGAATGAATGAAAAGCATTTATTAAATTCTATATGATAACAAATGAAAGAAATGATTTTGAAATAAAGATGTAAAATTTTCCTCTCCAAATTCATAGACCCTCTCAAATTACAGATCCTAATTCAAGAACTCCTGCTTTAGAGAATGAGGAAGTACCTTTACTTTCTTTTTCAAACTTTCATATATGGTTTGCCTTAAAATCACTGCTCTAGATTGTGATTCAGTGATCACAATAATAATGTGATCCCAATTAATAATAGCATCCATATATCTCTTAGGTCTTTCAAAGTGCTTTGCATTCGTTATCTCATTTGATTCTCCGCTAGTGTTCTTGGGATTCCTCCCAAACAGTCTTCAGAAGGGAAATCTTTGAAATGATAGAATTCTAGGTATCTAGCTGGCCCCAGGGTGTGGCTCTGCCTTTTCATAGCTTTGCTGGCTTCTTCCAGCTTTGCCCCACATTCATTACTCTAGCCCTTTTTAGCTCTGATGACTGGAAAAATGAGGTTGGTGACTTTGCTTAGCCCACCCTCACTTAAATCCAACTCATCTTTGCATGTCATAGCATTACCTCCCTGATGTCATGGTTTTCTTCGAGAATGAAGGGCAAATAACAATCTCTGTGATAGTGAGAAATAATTCATAGTTCTGCCTGGGCTAAAGCAAAAGTCTCCTTCCTGGCACCTTCCAAATGTTGAGTGGAGAACTTCTCAGGATCTGAGCAAGGCATAGACTTAGGAACCCCTTCTAGGTCAGGGTTTCTTAAACTTTTTCCACTCGAGACCTCTTTTCACCTTAGAAATTTTTATGCAATCTGGGGGATATATAGGTATCTAAAATAGGTATACAATAAAACATTTACTGATAATGAATCATAATTTCCTGACACCCCACCACACATTCAGTAACAAAACCCCATATGGAGTTGCGACCTACAGTTTAAGAATCTTTGCTTAAGAAGCTAACAAGCAGTGGAAATCAACTATATTCTATCTTTGCTTAGAACCTTTGGGTAGTATGCAGAGATGGCTAAAGGCTATCTGTCTTGTTACTGCAGAAAATGACTGAGGAATCAGATTTCAACTCCACTATTCTCCTTGTTCCACTCTCCTCAGCTGCCTCCCCTTCTTTTCATTTTTCCTGCCAAAGGAGAAAGCTGGTTCTCTTAGATTGGGGCTGGCATCCTCCTGAAGTATTTGTTTCCAGAGCATCTGGATTAATAGAGATCCTTCTTCCCACACATACTGTGAAGCCAGGAAATTAATAGTGGCCAACCGTCATGACTCATTGGAAGATTCTTAATGAAAATAGTCAGCTTGGACTTCTTGCTACCCCATCTTCCAGCTCCCATCCTTCTCATTCATGTCTCCTCCCCACCTCTCACTATACTCAAGGCACTGAGGTCAGTTAGGGCTGCCTCAATCTGACTGGACACAAAGAAGCATGCGGACTGTCAGCGGCCACTTGTTAGAGATGGAGAAGGGTGTGAAAGATAGCCACTATCTGTCTCCTGTCCACTCCATACAGTGTCAGGGCAAACAAGACTCAAAATAACAGTCTTAATCCTTTGTCAGACAGACCCCAGGAGCCTCCATCTCTGATTCTTCAACATGGGTCACTGTAGATGCAGCAGACATCAAGAGATAACAGAAAGGTGATGAAGGTCTCTTTACATTTGGTCAGTAATCGTTCTCCAGCCAGGAAAGTTAATTTTTTCCCTTTGATTTAGAAATGTTCCTTAGTCCCTCTATTACTTCTCATCAGTTAGACATGCTTGTCTCTCCTATTACTAAATATTACTAAATATTCTTTGGAAAGGGAAAGCCCATAGCCTTCATAGGTGAATAATGTAGTTTGGAAGTTTTTTTCTAGAGCAGTTTTGACCCATTTCTTCTTCATTTTTTTTTAGCCAAATTAGATAAAAGTATTAAGCATTTAATAGCAGTTCTTATGATAAGTGCTGGGTATATAATCAAATTAGATACTTTGAAAATAAAAGAGATGTAAGACACAGAATGAACAACTATATCTCCCTTATAGCATTATATAGGCCTGAGAACTTAAGTGATAGGATAGAAAAATGAGTTGTATTTTTAAAATAGTGCAGTGGAAAGAGTTGGAATTAGGGGACCTGACTTTGAATACTAACTTTTCTACTTAATTACCTTTATGCTCTTGGGCAAATCCTAGCAACTATCTGAATCTCAGTTTTCCCATCTAGAAAATGAGATATCTAAGACCCCTTCTAGCTCTAGCATTTGGTGAGTTTGTGGGGGGGAAGGGAACTGCCAGTCTCCAGGGTGAGGATTAATTGATAAGCTCAAGTAGTGTATTTGAACTCAAAGAAGAATGTAAAATCTTTTCCCTACTGCTTGTTGTTGTTTGTTCTGGAAGAGCACCAAAGACCTCAGGAAGATGATCCGGAAGATGATACAAGTCAAGACATCACCTTGACTTGAAAATGATTTAAGTGAGACAGGGCTGCTCAAAGTAACCAGTCTCACTCTCTTCCTGGGAGCCATCTGGGTCCAGTAACTAGAAGTTGATAAGTACTACTAGAGATCTGCATCCCTCTTCAGAGAGGCTAAGGACCATTGGGGTGGGACCAGAACTCCAAGGTCTTTGTGCCTGAGGACATTCTAGCTCTTCTCTAACAAAGAGGACACCCTGCCCCACTTGGAAAGAAACAAAGTAAGTTGGAAAAAGAATGGGAACTCCCCTGGACTTAGCCTTGAGGAAATTCCCAAACTGAATTCTCACTGCTTATGCTAATTGGTCTCCTTTCTGAACTTTGCAAATAGATTACTGGTGCTATGTCCATAACCCTTAGAAAGTTCATTAAAACCCTAACTGACCTTGGAGAAATCAAGAACAAACACTCAGAACTTTCACCTGAGACTTTTTGATGGACTGTTTTAGTTTTACTTCATTTTGGTTTTTTGCTAGCTCAGCTCATTTCCCTTAAAGGCCCAGTTGTTCTGAGCACCTTTAGGTAAATTTGAGAGATTCAAAATTTGTTGTGGAGTCTGAAAGGGAAGTTGTGAAATACCTAAGGGGCAAACAGTTCTGGAGGCTAATTACAGTAATTGGGAAGTGCTTGGGCTGGTTGTTTGCCTTAGGCTATTCCTGGGAATCTCTGAATCCTAGATTTTAGGAGAGGAAGAGGTTTTAGAGATAGATATCAAGTCCAGGAGCTCTTAACCTGGAGTCCAAGTGGCTCATAGATAAATTTCAGGGGGTCCAAGAACATACATTTGTACTTTAAACGAGTTTCTTATTCTGCTATACTTTAGTACTTTAGGAGAGTCTAAAAGAAGCCCGTCTACCTTCTATAATGTAAGTTTCTGGTCAAAGAGCTGATTTCATGTGATTATAGATTTATTTTGGAGACCAATTAAGTCTAACTGTTAATTTCATAGATGGGAAAACTGAAATTCAAAAAAATTGACTAATAACAACAATTATTATTATAGCCAGTATTTATATAGTGCTTTTAGGTTTGTAAAGTGCTTTACTTGTGCTATCTCGTTTGATTTTTCACAATCCTATAAGGTAAGTGTTATTGTGCCCATTTCATGATGAAGAAACTGAGACTGAATGAGGTGAAGTGACTTTACTACCTAATAAAAGTCTGAGGCAGGATTCAAATTCAGATCTTATCTAACTCCAAATGTGTCACTTATAGATGACTTGCCAATGGTCAAACAGTAAATAATGCCAGTGAGTAGGATTTGAACCCGGTGCTTTGAAACTCCTAAATCTAATCCTCTCTATATACTTTACCACTGAGATAACTATTTCCCTTTCCTTTCTCATATGGTTTTAGGAAAGAACTTAAGAAAATGATGTTGAGCAACTGGGACCCTGAGAGAAATCACTGATGCAGAAATTTTATGATATAACAGGGTGCCGAAGCATGAATGTTCCAAGCCTCCCTGGAAGCCTATTACTTTGTTCAGTGTGGTCCTAAGCAGAATCCCCAACACATTACCTTTTATGTTACCTGATGAGGAATGATGATTATTGCCCTAAGATGCCCTCAAAGAGATAAAAAAAAATAGCTTCATCTTTCTAGCTGTGGTGGGTCATTATGCATTCCAGGCTTCTCCACTTCCTTTTCCTTCCTTTCCTCCTTCGGAGAGAAGCCATTTGATCCATAAATGGATCTGACCCAAGGCCCTTCTGTAGCTGACACCAGCTGTCTCTTCCAATCAGGATGCTAATCGCTCCTTGGAGTCCTGGGCACCTGCCTCCCAACTAGGCTGTAATTGGAAATGGACTTGGAGGGGAAGGAGAAAGTGGTTATCACTATTCCGTGGCAGCTGTGTTCCTCAATAGCCACCCTAGCACTTCCAGCACGTGGCTGTCATACCCTTTCTGGGTTTGATTCTGGAGTCTGCTTGTCTGCACTGTACCACTGCAATCCCTTTCCCCCTCCCCCCTCCCAGCCTCTGTCCTCCATGACAGCTTCCTTGCCAGTCCCCAAACTAGCCCCCTGGCCTGAAACTAGGGTCATGGGGGAAACCTGGGATCAGTGCCAGATCAATCGTGGCGATCAGTGTCAAAGAGAGTTTCCAGCTGGTTTCCAACATTCTCACAGTAAGCCAGCTGCCAATAATACTCACACTAAGCTCAGTCCTGGGTCTCCCTAAGTGCTTATTTTTGACCTGTGCTCTCTGAGAAACTTTCTCTATTGTGGTTCTGAAGAAAGGTAACAGAATTTAGCATTAGAGCACTGGAATTAAAATCCTGGCTCTGCCACTTGCTACTTAGGTATCTGGACAAATTGCATCACCTTTGTGGGGCTTGCTCTTCTCATCTTTAAGACAAGAGGCTTGAATTAAATGACCTCCAAGGTCCCTTACTGCTTTAAATGCTGTGGTCCTGAATTGGAAGTTCTTAGCAGTTTTTGTGTCATGGATTTCTGACAAACTGGTGAAGCCCATCGACCCTTTCTTAGAATAATGTTTTTGAATAATTGAAAGAAACGCTAGATTTCAGTTAGAGGTCAGTGAGAATAAAGGTAAATTTTCATCTACTTAAGTTCACAGATCCCCTGAAATCAGACCCCTAAGGAGTTAGAACTTGGGAGTTTCCCATTCAAGAAACCTTCCTTTCATACTCTACTTGTTGCTCAATAAAACTTAGCTTTCTCCTGAAGTAGCCCCATCTCTTTGCATCCTCTTTTCTTGTTCCTGGTTTTAGTTTAGAATAGAAAGAAATAAGAAAGGCCTATTAGTTATCCAAGTGATCTGGGAACATTGCTCAGTTTCTTTTGAGGGAATGACAGAATAGTTCTTCCATTGACATAATGTTGACTTCTGTCATCAGCTAAATGTATCTTTTAAATTTTAATCTTGCATCCCTTCTTTGGATTTTTCCCCTTCCTTTTTTTTAAAAAATAATTTGTGGAATAAAACAAGCATTTCCATAATATGATATAATAAAAAGATGATTGCACATGAAACTAAAAATCTGTTATGTACAATTTACTATTCCTTTCAAATATATACTAGATAACAAGGAATTAGAAGAGTGAGTAGGTACTTATCAGTTGGGGAATGGCTGAATAAGTTATGGTATATGAATATAATGGAATATTATTATTCTATAAGAAATGATCAGGAGGATGACTTCAGAAAGGCCTGGAGAGACTTATATGAACTGATGCTAAGTGAAGTGAGTAGAACCAAGAGAACATTGTACAGGACAACAAGATGTGTGATGATCAACAGTGATGGACTTTGCTCTTTTCAACAATGAAGTGTTTCAGCCAATTCCAATAGACTTGTTATGGAGAGGGGCATCTGCATCCACTAAGAGGACTATGGAGACTTAATATGGATCACAACATAGTATTTTCACCTTTTTTGCTGTTGTTTGCTTGCTTTTTATTCTTTCTCATTTTTTTTTTCTTTTTTCTTTTCTTTCTTTCTTTCTTTCTTTTTTTTTTTTTTTTTTTTTTGCTGAGGCAATTGGGGTTAAGTGACTTGCCCAGGGTCACACAAGCTAGGACGTGTTAAGTATCTGAGACAGATTTGAACTCAGGTCCTCCTGACTTCTGGGCTGGTGCTCTATCCACTGTGCCACCTAGCTGCCCCTATTCTTTCTCATTTTTTTTCCCTTTTTGATCTGATTTTTCCTTTGCAGCATGATAAATGTGGAAATATGTTTAGAGGAATTGCACATGTTTAACCTATATTGGATACTTGCTATCCATATATTGGATAGCAACATATATATATAGATAGATAGATGTATATCTATCTATCTATATATATATATATCCATATATTGGACTACTTGGGGGGAAAGAGAAGGGAGGGAGAAAAATGTGCAACACAAAGTTTTGCAAGGGTGAATACTGAAAACTATCTTTGCATGTATTTTGAAAATAAAAAACTATCACTAAATAAATAAAATTTTAAAAGTGCATAATAAATGAATGAATGAATGAATGCTAGTTATATAATTTTCCTTGTTTTTTCCTTCCTTTCTTCCCTATCCTGCTCTAGAGATGGCTACCATTAGACACAAATAGGTATACCTATATAAAATTATTCTATCCATATTTCTATTTATCAGTTCTTTCTCTGGATGCAAATAACATCTTTCTTCTGTCCTTTATTTTTAACTTATATAATTATAATAGTCAAAATGATCTAGTTACTCAGTCACTCTTAAAATAATACTGCTGTTACTGTATACAATGTTTTCTTGATTCTTGCTTTACTCTTTACTATTTTGTGTAAATCTTTTCATGCCTTTATAAGATAACTGAGTTGTTATTTCTTATAGCACAGTAGTATTGCATCATAACTGTACATCTCAATTTGTTCAGACATTCCCCAGTTGATGGGAATCCCTGCAGTGTCCAGTTCTTTGCCATCATAAAGAGGGTTGCTATAAACATCCCATTCACAAACTGAATTTCCTTCCATCATATTTTTGCTCACTATTTTCTTTCTCACCCTCTCTTTTTGCCCATCCCTGTTATCTTATTTTTTCTCTCCACTCTCCCACTCCTCATCCATCCCACCCCTTCCAAAACCCTACTCATGACTTCCCCTTCCCCTTCCAATCCCAATACACACCCCTCCAAAAGATCTGCTTACTATTCTTAATTTTTTTTTTTTTTTGATCTTAGAATCATAGAGATGTAGAAAGGATCTCAGAAGTCATTTAGTTCAACTTTTTTCCAGAGCC
Organism: Myrmecobius fasciatus; assembly: GCA_023553655.1. Taxonomy (NCBI): domain Eukaryota; kingdom Metazoa; phylum Chordata; class Mammalia; order Dasyuromorphia; family Myrmecobiidae; genus Myrmecobius; species Myrmecobius fasciatus. The sequence continues at coordinate 15,475 of JAJPUD010018139.1, forward strand.
ATAACTAGAAATTCTGGCATGTAGAGCAAATTCAGTTGAGTTAGGTGTCAATATGTATATGTATGTGGGAAAAATGTGACATGCAAAATATGACCATTCCTGTGTGTGTATGCTAGTGTGTGTGTGTGTGTGTGTGTGTGTGTGTGTGTGTGTGTGAGAGAGAGACAGAGAGAGACAGAGAGACAGAGACAGAGAGAGATGTCTTGGAGTGAAGTGAAGAATTGAGAATACAAAGCATTTGTAAAGGGCAGATGAACACAGTGAGCCAGGAATTGATGACCTTATTGGGGAGGGAGAAAGTGACTGGGGTGTTCATGAATGACAACAATAATGATTTGGACAAGATGAAATCAATTGTTTGTTTGTTTGTTTGTTTTTTATTAATACTTTTTATTTGCAAAACATATGCATGGGTAATTCCTCAGCATTAACCCTCACAAAGCTTTCTGTTACAAATTTTCCCCCCTACTCCCCACCCCTCCCCTAGATGGCAGGATATCCACTACATGATAATTATGTTAAAATACTTAAGAAATTGAATATATGTATAGTTATTTCCACATATCATTTTTTTGTGCAGGAGAAATCGTATCTACAAGAAAGAATAATCTGATAAAGGAAATGCAATGCAAGCAAACCTCAATAGAGAACATGAAAATGTTATGTTGGGGTCCACATTTCACATCCCTCTCTCTGGGTGTATATGGCTTTCTTCACCGAACAATTGGAACTGGTTTGAAGCATTTCATTGTTGAAGAGAGTCATGTCCATCAGAATTGATCATCATATAGTATTGTAGTTGCCGTGTATAATGATCTCCTGATTTTGCTCACTTCACTCAGCATCAGTTCATGCAAGTCTCTCCAGGCCTCTCTGAAATTGTCCTGCTGGTCGTTTCTCACAGAGCAATAATATTCCATAACATTCATATACCATAATTTGTTCAGCCATTCTCCAATTGATGGGCGTCCATTCAGTTTCCAGTTTCTAGCCACTACAAAAAGGGCTGCCACAAACATTCTTGCACATGTGGGTCCCTTTCCCTTCTCTAAGATCTCTTTTGGATATAAGCCAATAGTAACACTGCTGGGTCAAAGGGTATGCACAGTTTGATAACTTTTTGAGCATAGCTCCAAATTGCTCTCCAGAATGGTTGGATCCATTCACAGTTCCACCAACAATGCATCAGTGTCCCAGCCTTCCCACACCCCTTCCAACATTCGTCATTATCTTTTCTGTCATTTTAGCTAATCTGAAAGGTGTGTAGTGGTACCTCAGCGTTGTCTTAATTTGCATTTCTCTGATCAATAATGATTTGGAGCAACTTTTCATATGATTATAAATAGTTTTAATTTCATCATCTGAAAATTGTCTGTTCATATCCTTTGACCATTTATCAATTGGAGAATGGCTTGAATTCTTATAAATATGAGACAATTCTCTATATAGAGATGAGACCTTTATCAGAACCCTTAAATGTAAAGATGATTTCCCAATTTGATGCTTCCCTCCTAATCTTGTCTGCATTAGTTTTGTTTGTACAGAAACTTTTTAACTTAATATAATCAAAATTATCTATCTGATGTTCAATTAAGAGTTCCAGATCTTCTTTGGACCTAAATTTATTCCATCTCCACAAGTCTGAGAGGTAAACTATCCTATGTTCCTATAATTTGGTTAGAATATCACTCTTTATATCTAGATCATGAACCCATTTAGATCTTATCTTGGTATGTGGTGTTAGGTGTGGGTCAAGCCCTAATTTCTTCCATACTAGTTTCCAATTTTCCTAGCAGTTTTTGCCAAATAGTGAGTACTTATCCCAAAAGCTGGGGTCTTTGGGTTTATCAAACACTAAATTGCTAACGTTATTACCTAGATTGTCCTGATATCCTATCCTATGTCACTGATCAACTGCTCTATTTCTCAGCCAGTACCAAATGGTTTTGATGACCAGAAATCAATTGTTAAGAAAAAAAGTGGTAACTAAGGAATAGAGAATGTCAATTTCTCCTCCCAGCCCTCTAGGTCAGCAGATATGATAGAAGAACCAAACCTAGACATAGATACCAGGAAATGGGGTGTCTCCATTAGAAAGTGAGGTTTCTGTGAGCGTCATAAGGAGAAAAGAATGTAAGGAGGGTCTGAGGATGAAAGGATCCTAGGTTTAAATCTGGAAGGAACCTTCAAAGTCCTCAATTTTAAAGATCAAGAAACTGAGGCACAGGAAGGTCAAAGTCATCCAAGGTCACCCAAGTGAAACGTGTTGGAGTCATCTGATTCTAACTCCAACCATGTATCCTTGGTATCACAATAGAAACAGCTTCCCCACCTCAAAAACACAGTGGAAAGTTACATCAGAGGACTGTGACTAAGATATAGTTAAGACTAAGTTTACCTTAGGAATTTTTGGCAACTAGCTGGAAGCTGCATTTAATGTTGATCTCCCCAGCTGATCCCATCTACACTGAGCTGAAAGAGTAGTCTTGTGGTTTGGGGGCCCAGAACAATCAATTTATTCACCTTTTTGGAATCTGGGTAGTGGACTGGAGTGGAGGGTGGAGATGGCTTAGGGAAGTATAACCCATCTGACCCTGGTGGAAAGGCAACTAGAAGAGGATATGGTAGCCCTGGGGCCCTGGAGGTATGGTGACCCACATGGGCAAGGGAATAAGACCAGTAATAACATGATTGGGGGCTAAAAGGGGAGTAGGTGTAGAGCAGTAATCAACACCTTTCTCTTCTCCCCACCTATACAGGTAGATAATCACTGAATAGGTATGACCTCAGACCACTGAGATCTGGGAAAAACCTTTGTTTATAAAGACCAAGGTCTCCCACTGCATTTTGGGCCATCTCCAATGATCCTTTCTTTTCTTTCTTTCTTTCTTTCTTTTTTTTTTTTTTTGCTTTTTGTTAAAGCAATTGGGGTTAAGTGACTTGCCCAAGGTCACACAGCTAGGAAGTGTCTAAGACCAGATTTGAACTCAGTTCCTCCTGACTTCAGGGCTGGTGCTCTAACCACTGTGCCACCTAGCTGCCCCTGTCTCCAATGATCCTGATCTATATTTTGCCACTGGACACAGATGGCTCTGGAGGAGTGAGGCTGGTGACTTTGTATAACTCTGCTTCACTTAAATTCAATTTGTTGCAGGTCAAGATATCACCTTTTTGATTTCATTGGTTATCTTTAGAAAGGAAGGACAAACAGTCTGTGAGTAGCTACACCAGGGGACCCAATCGGTCAGTTCCATTTGAGTAATTCTCTCCTTCTCTCCCTCCCTCCCTTTCTTCCTTCATTCCTTCCTTCGTCCCCTTTTCTCCCTTTGTCCACATAAGAAATCATACCCTTACCTATGGATGCTCTGCCCAAAGGAATATAAATTTTGATAGCTGAAACCTTACAAGATATCTTGGGGTTTACAGGCTAGATTCCCTCTCCCCTGCCCCCTGCCTCTTCCCTACTTATTTATTATATTATCTTTAAAAAAAAAACTGGGAAAATTAATGCTTCCCCCCTCCTTATGTAATTTTATTTATAATTTCTTAAAATGTAGCCCTGGAAAACCAGGTTTAGATAAACCCCATTTGGATTAAAATGGAACTACTAGACCAAGTCTTAAATCCAAACCACTATCTCTCACTGATTGGCCAGCTGAAGATCCCGCCCAAGCTCCACCCAGTTTTGTTTTTGTTGGCTCAGAGAGAGTGTAAATAGCAATTGTTGTGGTTCTGGCCAAAAACCCTGAGGGTCTTTCCCTTCTAGGTTGGTTCTTTTTTTTTTTTTTTTTTTGAGTAGATAAAAAAGACCATTTTTTGCCTCATTTTTTACCTAGCCTTAATCACTGAATGAGTGTGGCCTCGACTCAGACAAACTGAGACCTGGGAAAGACCTTAGTTTAAAAAGACCATGGTCTCCCACTGCACCCAGGTTGTTTCCAGTCATCTTGATCTATGTCTTCCCCCTAGACCCAGATGGTTCCAGAGGAGAGAGTAAGGCAGCTAACTCTACACAGCTCTTCTTCACTTAAATCCAATTCACTGCAAATCAAGACATTAGAAGTAAAGGACAATAATTCCTTTATTACCCACCTCCCATAGGGTTGTTATGAGAATCAAATGAGATACATGTGAAATACTTTGTAAAACTAACCATGCTATACCAATGTCAGTTATTATTATATTCTGACTAAAGCATTATTCTTCTATCTAATGCCCCCCCCCACATGAAGTCTTTTCTGAAAAGTAAATACTCTAGTAGTTTCTTCCAGGCTTCTCATAATTGCACGGATGCCATTTCTTTCATTATTCTTATCACCCTCCTCTAGGTTTCTTTGTTCATTAATATCTAAGTAATATTTTAAAACATAGCACCCCAAACTAAACACAATATTCTAGATATGATCTGACCAGGGAAGAAGACATAATATCCATGACCTCACTTGGTTTGAACACCAAGCAGCCAAAGATTGCTATAGAAAGATAAAAAGATGGAGTAGAGAAAGGAAGAGAAGAAGGAAATATTTATTAAGTGCCTACTATGCACCAGGCACAAAGAACTAAGCACTTTGCAAATATTACCTCATTTGATCCTCACATCAATCTTATGTTATCCCTATTTTACAGATGAAGAAACTAAGGCAAAATGAGGGTAAATTATTTACCTAGTACTACACAGCCAGGAGATGTGTGTGGTCACATTTGAACTCATACCTTCCTGACTCCAGTCTCAGCACTCTACCCCCTGTACCCCATGGCTGCCCATTTACATCTTAGAAACTGGCAGATGCTAGAACTTAGGGTTTGTTTTATCATTCTGTTCATTATGTAGAATTAACAAACTGATGAAGAAAATGTCACCTAAGTGGCTGGAGGGCTGGCCTTAGAGGCATAGAGCCTCAGCTACAAGCCTTGCCACTGTACATATTCTAGCTTGGTGATTCATCAAGTCACTAGCTCTCAGTACACTGGACAAATTTCTAGAATAAATAATTAATCAATTAAATAATTAATTTAATTAAAGCTAGAATTTAATATTATTATTAAATATTAAAGCTAGAATTAAAGTTATAATTTATGTAGCTCTATAGGTTTTACAAACCACTTTATACATATCATCTCCTTTTATTCTCACAGCAACCTATTGGGGTAGGTGTTTTTATTATTCTCATTTCACAATTGAGAAAACAGACTGAGAAAGGATAGGGACTAGACCAAGACCACACAGGTAAGGAAGTACCTGAGTTCATATTTGAATTCAAGTCTCACTGACTCTGTCTCCCACAATGAGAAGGTGATCAGCACCAGAAGGTATTCCCACACCAGGATTTCCCCAAACTGATTCAATCACAGGTCTAGACCAAAAATAAATAAATAAATAAAATGCTTTAACTTTTGGTTGTCATTTAATAATGTTGACTCATACTGAGTAACTGGTCCATTAAATTCCCCAGGTCTTTTTCACCTGATCTGTTTAGTCATGTCTTGGAAATTCTGGCACTCTCCTCCTCTACCTTTTTCCTTATCTTTATGATTTTTACTGTCTGGCTTGTTCTTCCCGCCTCCCCATCACCCTCTTCTCCCCAGGCCCCCTGTTCCTCCAGAATATACACACATCTCATATTTCTTAAGTTAGCACGTGCCAGAAGGAAAATGTCAAAGTTCTTCCCACTGCCTCTTCTTCCCTCCTTCCTGCCCGGCTGTTTAACAATCCAGTGCCTCAGTTTCTCTTGAATTTCTGAAAAAAAGGCAAAACTTGAGTATTTTAAGCAAAAGTTCCTCTGCACCCAGGGTGAAGAGAGGGGAGTTTCCCCTCTCTTGCCTGGCTTAACTCACTGGCTGGAGCTATAGGCACCAGGGTCCCAGGGCCAGGCCTCTAAGTCCTGGTGGCTCTTGAAATTGCAGGTGGGCAGCCTCAGCTTCTGGCTCTGAGGGGATGGAAAAGCAGAATGTTGCCAGGACAAGCTCTGACACTCAGCATTTTCCACTCCTTGTACTTCTTGTTTTCCTCTCTGGGTCTCTACCTCCTCCCTTGAGTAGGGACTTCTGAATGGTGTCCAACAGCAATGTTTGGCCCCATCCAACGTGGTCTCCCCCTACCAAGCTTCTGAGCCCTCTTGTTTCTGCCTGCCGGTGGGCAGAATGGGGAGTGGGGAGACTGGCTGGCCCTTGTTGAAAGTCCCTCACACAAAGTGCCATTGTATGGGTCTAGTCTGTGGGAGAAAAATGAAGGGATTTCAACATCAACGGCAAGTTATTTTTATCCATGGAAAGGCTGAAATGCCTTTATTTTCCATTCTGGAAAACAAACCTTAAGGGATCTTTGTGCTGCCAATAGTGTTTTCATTTACTCTGGTATTTAAGTATTTGGGAGGCTTCTGGTAAGATGTGGGCACAGATATGGAATCTCAGAATTCTGTTTCCTAACACGTACCTCCAATTGAGAGGCTTGCTGGGAATAAATCAAATTAATTATTGTTTATTAATTATTAATTAAACACCTTCTATGTATTCGATAATGGCTCAGACACTAGGAATACCAAGCTAAAAAATGAGACAGGCCCTGCCTTCAAGGAGGTTATATTAATAGAAGAGGCTGGTCACTCACAGTCTCTATGGTTCTCCAAAAGTCATTTACCTGACTTGAAGGTTCTATAGAGCCCTAAAAAGAAAACATACCCCTGAACTAGAGAGAGCCCCTCTTATTCCAATTCACACCACCATCCTCCCATACTCATGGTTAATCATGCAAGGCACAAGTTCTTTCTGTTCCTCCTCATCTCATATTACTTGGAACTTGAATAAGACCTGAGATGATCAGTTAGTACTACAACAGAATTTTAAAAAATATCTTATGTTCAGAAGCTGTTAGAAAGCTGAAGAAAATGCTTTGGGTAGTGGTCACTGGTTCCCCTTTTCTTGGAGTTTTTCAAGGAAGGGATTCGTGAATACTTGCTCTGTATTTTGGGGAAGGGATTCTGGTTTAGGTATGGGATAGACTACTCCATAGTGGCTGAGGTCTCAGCTGGCTCTGAGATTCTGTGACAATTTCCACAGTACTTCAAAGTTTGCAAAGAATTTTCTTCTTTTCAAACTCTGTGAGTATATATGTTATTGTCAATTAAAAATCTCTTGCCATGTTTTGTATCACTTAACATTTTTTAAATTAATGCTTTTTGTTTTTATAATAATTGTTTTCAGTTCTCCTCTCCCCTTACCTTAATATACATGTAGCTTTCTCTTCTAACAAAAGAAAACCATTAGACAAAACCAATCAAAACTAGATAAACAATGTGGTACAATGGAAAGGACAACAAATTATGTCTGAGTCCTGTCTCTGACACATTATTTTTGTGAACTGGAGCAAATTATTTCATTTCTTCCGGTCTTACTTACCACATTTGCAAAGTGAGAAGTTAAGACTAGAGAACTTTGAAGTCTCTTCTAGGCCTGTGATTCTATCTCACATCTGACAGCATATGTAATATTCTTTACCCAAACCATGTCCTTTTACTGCCCCCTCCTTTTTAAAGAAAAAGAGGTACACTTCCTCATCTCTTCTCTGAAGTTAAAGATTCATCATTGTAATTTAACATCTCTGTGTTCCTTCATCTGTAAAATGAAGGATAGGATTGATGGATCTCTAAGATCCCTTCTAGATCTAAATCTATGATCTTAAGAATTTTTGTATCATTTTAGAATTTTTTTTCACTTTCACTATTAATGTCCTATATATTGTTTTCCTTGGTTCTCCTTGCTTCATTCCACATCAATTCATTCAAGTCTTTATTTGCTTCTCTGAATTCCTCATATTTATCATATCTTTTGGGGCAATAATATCCCATTACATTGATACACCATTATTTGTTTAGCTTTTTCCTTAGTGGACATCTAAGTTTTTTCTATCTTTTCTCTTTTTATTATGAGGAAAAAGGACTATTACAAATACTTTGCTATATACGGGACCTTTCTATCTTTGATTTCTTTAAGAATGTATATGCCCAGTAGTGGGACTTTTGGAGCAAAGTTCCTTCTATATGCAACTAAAAGTAACTAGGGACTTACAAAAAGGTTCCTCCCCAATAAACTCCATTATTGATACTTAAGAAATGGGTAGTGGTGGTGATGGGGGGGGTGGGAGATATTCATGGATAGAGAGACTGGTCCTAAGTCTATATTCTTCAACACAACACTGAGTAGATGGTAAGAGGACCAAGGGTATAAGGATGTGTGTGTGTGTGTGTGTGTGTGTGTGTGTGTATTTTGTGTGTGTGTGTGTGTGTGTGTGTGTTGAATCTCCAACTAGTATGTAATAAAGGGCTTTCTGCGGTTGAATTTGTTGGTTCCAGTCCAGTTCCCAGCAGACAAATATACTCATCATAGAAAAAAGCACAACGCTCCCACAATTGGCAGTAATTAGCCCCCAAATCTAGGCAGCCTAGCCAACAGACTCAGAAATGAATGAACCATGCAAACTGAAGTCCCTTCTCCACCCTGTTGGCAGTCTCTCTGAGCCAAGGCCTTGGCCCTTTGTCAGAAGGAAACATAGTGGGAGTGTAGGGAGGGTGGATATCTGGAATGATGGAGCTATGTCAATAAAGAAAGAACCTCAGCTTGATTCAGAGTCAAAAGAAGCAGGGAATTCTCTTTAGACAGGGAATCCAGGGAAGATCTGGAAAGGCAAGAAAAGGCAAGCATAAGCTGTATGGTTGCTGGGACTGTAGCCAGAACTCAAAAGAGAAGAAAAAAGGTCTCAATTCTAGGTCATGAAAACGATGCTAGGCTCTGAGAATAACAACTTTAAAATTCACAGAATGCTTTCTTCACAGACACTTTGTGAGATGAGTAGTGTTAATATTATTACTCCATTTTACACATGAAGATTCAGAGGGATTGGGAAGTTGAAACCTGCCCAATTTTGCACAAGCTTTCTAGCAAACTGTTGAACTAAGACCCAAATCCAGCCCTTTTTCTATTAGACCACATTGCATTGATCCAAAAGTTCCATGCCCCAACTCTTGGAAGCTTGAGTAGAGATTCAGGCCTGTATTCTTACCCTGGGACCTTCACCCTAATATGACTTTCTCAATTAGTCAGGGGTCAACTCTCCATAAATCTTCAGAGAAACCTTTTCTGAGATTTTTTAAAAGTGAATTTGACTTCAGACAATTGATATGCCCTATATATATATATATATAAAACTATATATATATATTTTTAAATTTTATATATATATATATATAAAAACTCTGTTAGATGCAGAAAGAATGGACTAAAAGCTATTCAGTTACCTATGCAATACTGTCAATGTGGGAATTAAAATCTATTTCATTCCTCATCTAAGAGTAGTAGATTCCTACAAAGGTCATTCTTCCTAGAGAGGACAAGATTGGGCCTGGAAAAGAGACAGGAGGGAAATTTACCTGGTTTATACATCCATAGATGACATCATCTACATGTCCTTCTGCAATCTCTTCCAGACAGGTAAAGAGAATCTGAGTCATGATTTCAGTAAAAGGCAGTACCCAGTAAGGATAATGTTACCATCCTTTCAGCCTGACTGTGCCTGTGCCTCTGAGCTTAGTGATGTCTTTAAATACAAAAAAAAAAAAAAAAAAGTAGTATTCCTCATAGTTGGCAACCATCCTTCCTCTCCCCTTCCTCCATATTCCTGGCACCCAGTATATAATTGACACAACAAATTCTTGTTGATTGACTGATTCTTAATGTAGAACTCCACTCTAAGGCTATTTCCCAACTCCTGATTGCATTGGTGGGACATATACTACTTCTTCTCCCCAGGATTCTAGGGGTGACCATCCCCTGAAAGCTGGTTGTTAAACATTTACCAGCATCACCTTTTTAGTATCAGTGCAAATTACTGGTTGAACCCATAGGATGATCTAGTATCTGGTCACTTAGATACTATTCTGCTATCTCCACAGACCTGGTAAAGTTCAGGGTTGTCATCCAAGTTTGTACCTGGTTACCTTCCAACTCCTGTGTTTATTACTACTGACTTCATTAGGCTACAGCTGCTGATGGGACCTCAGGATCTTCTGAACTCACATAGCACAGCCTAGGATGGGGGAGAGCATGAAACAGGGACAAATTCTTCTTTGTAAGTAATTCTTTCTTAAGAGACTTGCAGCTCTTTCACTGCTAGATTAGCCTGCTGTTAGACTGCAGTTCTGAAGTTATTTCCTATCTTGTTAACTCTACCTTGTGAAAAAAAAAAAAAAGGCAATATATAGATCCAGAGGTGTGTTTGATTATTTTCAGCCAATCACAAGATTTTTCCTGTATGGCAATCATCCATATTCAATGATTAAGCCACTTGATCCTTCTCAAATTAAGGCTTGTTCAAACCTAGTTTAGGTTTTTGATTGATTGATTCAATCAAGATACCTATGACTTTTATGATTACATTAATTGTGGTTTGGATGAAACCCCTCTCCCTTTACATGTAGACTTCTGAACTTACCAGGTTTTTTTTTTTTGTTTGGTTGGTTTTTTTTTACTCCTTCCTAGATCTGCCTCCTGTAGTAGGAGAGAAACAATGCTTCATTCATCAATCTGAAATCTGAAATGCTTCACTGGTTCTGTTGGTGAGCATAGCCACAGAGTATTTAACTCTCCTTGTCTTTGGGGCAGGGCTAAACCCTTCTTGTTCTTAGCTCTTTCTCTCCTATGCATCTTGCTCAATCTCTGGTATCTAGCTCTCCTGCAGGGTGTTATTTTAGACCAGGAAATTAGTAAATGGCTCTTGTTTATGTATCACCAAAACAATTTGATTTAGTCAATCTACTAATCAGCCAATTCAGTGGGGAAAAAAAAATCAGAGGCATCAGTTGTTTGGTTCCATGTATGCTAAACAGACCAGTTATTTAGACTGTTCATTTGTTAACCTGTATGAATTTGGACAAATCATTTAACCTCTCCAAGCCTCTATAAAATAAGTGGGGGAGAAGCAGAGAGATTGAGATAGATTGGTTCTATTATCTCAGAAGTTATTTTATATCAGCACCGAGGTGGCTGAGACAATATGAGCTAGGTGGGATCATTTAAAGGATTCATAATCAAGGTAAAGGGAAGGTACAAAGATCTTGGGGTTACATCAGGAGTCATGATTTCTTCTTAAAAGGAAGTGATAATCCTGCACCCTGTCCTGGTTATACCATGTAGTCCATAGTATTTCATTCAATTTGGTGGGCCACTATTTAGGAGGACATTGATAAGCTGGAAAGGGCCCAGAAAAAGCTAACCAGAATGTTGAAGAACATGATTTCTTTTTTTTTTTTCTTTAATTTTTTTTTCTTTTTTATTAAAGCTTTTTATTTGCAAAACATATGTCTGGGTAATTCTTCAACATTGACCCTTACAAAGCTTTCTGTTACAAATTTTCCCCCCTAGTCTCCACCCCTCCCCTAGATGGAAGGAAATCCACTACATGTTAATTATGTTAAAATACTTGACAAATTGAATATATGTATACATATTTCCACACTTATCATTGTTGTACAAGAAAAATCATATCCAGAAGAAAAAAAAAATCAGAGAAAGGAAACACAATGCAAGCAAACATCAATAGAGAGCATGAAAATTTTATGTTGTGCTCCACATTTCATATACTTCTCTCTGGGTGTATATGGCTTTCTTCACTGAACAATTGGAATTGGTTTGAAACATTTCATTGTTGAAGAGAGCCATGTCCATCAGAATTGATCGTCATATAGTACTGTTGTTGCTGTGTATAATGATCTCCTGGTTCTGCTCACTTTGCTCAGCATCAGAAGAACATGATTTCTTTTTTTTTTTTATATATTAAAGCTTTTTATTTGTATAACATATGTATGGGTAGTTCCCCAGCATTGATCTTTACAAAGCTTTCCTTTACAAATTTTCCCCCCCTCGTCTCCTCCCCTCTCCTAGATGGCAGGAAGTCCACTACATGTTAATTATATTAAAATACTTGACAAGTCGAATATATGTATACATATTTCCACACTTATCTTGCTGTGCAAGAACAATCTTATCTACATGAACAAAAAACATCTGAGAAAGGAAACCCAATGCAAACAAACATCAATAGAGATCATAGAAATGATATGTTGTGGTCCACATTTCATATCCTTCTCTCTGGGTGTATATGGCTTTCTGAAGAACATGATTTCTGAAGATCATTTGGAGAAAATGGGAATATTTAGAATACACAAGACAAAACAAGGATGATGAGAATGGGGAGAGAGGAAGGTCATAATATCTAATATTACACACTTGAAAGACTGGCATGTAGAAAAGGGGTGAGACATTCCATTTGGACCCAGAAGATAGAACCAGGAGCAACAGATAAAAGTTGAAGGGAGGCAAATTTAAACTTCATATGGGAGAAAACTCATTAATAATTAGAACTATTCCAAAGTGAAATGGGCAGCTGTTTTTATTTTTAGCTATTTTTAGTTTTTTTTCTTGTAGAGACTAGACAACATCCTGTTAGTTGTGTTTTACAGGTTATTCCTCCTCAGATGGCTATTGAGATCTCATTGGACTCTACAGGTCTAAAAACAGATTCTCTTAGTGCTCCTCTGCTTTGGGATTATTTCTAATATGGAATATAAGAAAGTGATAGATTTTGCCTCTTCTACTGAGAAAGAACTCATTGTAAAATCAAGTCCTAAAGCTCTTTTCCTTAGTTTTTATTTTTTTGTACTTTTGAACTTGATACATGAATATTTCCATAATCAAAAGAAAATATAAAAAAGGTTGCATATGAAACTGTAGATCTCCATAATGTACAACTTGATTTTTAAAAATCAAGATTTTGATCCTAACTAGGCAAATCATTTAACCTCTGTTTGCCTCAGTTTCTACATCAGTAAAATGGGGATAATGATGACATACTTTTCTAGCGTTGTTTGTGAAGATCAAATAAAATATTATTTGTAAAGTGTTTTGCCAACTTTAAAATGTTCTAGAAATTCTAGCTATGCTAACTAAATGATAAATTTAATGTGTTGGTATTAAAAATGTCTTGTTTCTCTGTTGCCCACTGAGCTTCCTTCCATTCTCTTCTGTGCACTAAATAAAAGTTTCATTGACACTTTTCTTTTTTTAGCATTCCTATTGTTAGCTTTCCTTTCCTTCCCAATCCCCCACTCTTCCAAATTAAAAAAAAAAAAAATCCTGTCTAGTAATAAAAAAGAAAGAAAGAAAGAAAGAAACAGAGTTTACTAGAACAAATCAACACACTGGCCATATTTCAATGCATATGTCTCATTTTTCACCTTTACTCTATTACTTCTCTGTGAGGGAGTGACTAGCTTAGCTAATATTAAGGACTGCTACCAGGTCACTTAGGGTTTGGGAGTAGAATACTTACTTTCTCTTTTGAACCCAACCATGGGAGTTAGACTGAGTTTAGTTCTGGGGAGTTTGTCTTCTGATTCCTTTTTCTTTCACTTTTTAGTTCATTAAACTCCTACTGTTGTTCAGTTATGTCTGAATCTTCAGTTGGGGCTTTCTTGGCAAAGACACTGGAGCGGTTTGCTATTTTCTTCTTCAATTCGTTTTATAGATGAGGGTGAAGTATATATATACACACAGAGAGAGACACAGAGAGAGAGAGAGAGAGAGAGAGAGAGAGAGAGAGGGAGAGAGAGACAGAGACAGAGAGACAGAGAGACAGAGAGACAGAGAGAAAGACAGAGAGAGAGAGAGACAGAGAGAGAGAGAGACAGAGATAGAGACAGAGACACAGAGAGACACAGAGAGACAGAGACAGAGAGAGACAGAGAGAGGGGGGAGAGAGACAGAGACAGAGACAGAGAAACAGAAAGAGAGAGAGAGAGAGAGAGAGAAAGAGAGAGAGAGAGAGAGAGACAGAGAGAGAGAGAGACAGAGAGACAGAGAGGAGGGAGAGGGGAGGAAGGGAGAAG
>JAJPUD010018140.1:0-12912 GCA_023553655.1 Myrmecobius fasciatus
TTTTTTTTTTTTAAACTTTTTTACCTCCAAGTCTCCCTCAATGCCTGACATAGATTTGGCACTTAGTAAATGTTGAACTAAGAATTCATTGAGTTATTTTTTTAAAATAGATTTTAGGGGATATTTTAAATTTTTACATTTCCCCAAATTTTCCCTTTTCCTTTTGCCAGAGAACTACTTCTTGTTCCAAATAATTATTAAAATTGACTTTAGAGTTTCATTCCTCCAATTCTCAAAGTGCTGGCTCTGCCTTGGGAAAGCATTTAATTTCTGGGCACATAGTGTTTCCTCACCTTAGAAGGGAAGCTCCCAGAGGGCAGGTATCATTTGTTTTGGCTTCTTTATCTTGTATTTCCAACATTTGGCACCATGCCTTATTTGTTGTATAGGAGTGGATTATTAAAATGTTGATTTGTTGAGTTGAGAAGTAATGGATTATTAAAATGTTGACTTGTTGAGTTGAAGTGCTCTTTGTGATAAGGGGAGGATGATCCTAATCATCCTTCCTAATCTGGAACATGGAGAATTTTAATATCTAGCCCTTTTGAAAACCAGGTTGAGCTAGAGTGAAGGGCAAAAGGAGTTTATAAGCTCTGGCTTTACCTTGTGATGCAGAACTCCCCCATGGACATTTCAGTACTTTACTGGTGATTTACTTCCTTCTGGACTTTTTCTCCTTCCTCTTCTTCCCCCTTCCCCTCTTTACCACCAGTTTTATGCTTAGGAGGTGATCAGTTGGTTCTGGTCTCAAGCCAGAGATACCAGCTTTAAGGCCAACCTCGGGGTCCATGTGGGCTCCTCTGGCAGAGTCTGGGGCACCACCCAGCCTAGGAGGACTGGCATAGAGGCAGACCATGTCCCTAGCAAAAGGCAGATTTCCTTTGGAATCTTTTCTCTTGTGTCCTTAGCTCGGTCATCCATTTTAGAAATACTTGAAGTATTGAACCAGCCTGGATAGAAATCCTTCTTTTAAATGTTAGAACTCTGCCTTCCTCATACGAGCCCCTCTCTCTGGCTTGGTTTCTGACCTTTTCAATGTGGAAGATGTGACATTGTCATTTCCAAATGCTGTTTGCTGGAGGTATCTGCATATATTTCCCGACCCACCCCTAATTCTTTTCTTTTATTCCTCTCCAGGAGCCGTAAGATCCAGATCCGTAACATCCCTCCTCATCTTCAGTGGGAGGTAAGAATTCCTCTATTTTAAATGAAGCTGTTCCTATTGATTCTTTCATAAGCCTTCCCGAGCCCCTCCCTTTGCCCACCCCCATCCCTGGCACTCCCCGGCTTCCTGCATTGCTAGAGCCCACATACAAACTCATTCTACTCCTGGGGAGTGGCTGTGGGTGGGGGCTCCTTATGGCGCAAGGGAGGAAGCCAGGCTCCTCAAGCTATTCGCTGCCTTGGTTTCTTTGGGTTATGTATTTTAAAAAAAATATTGAAATGGGTTTCTCTGGTGAATGATGCTGTCTGGTTCCTTAACCAAGGGGCTTGTCCATGCCAGCTCTTCTTGGCTAGAGTTCAGTCATCTTCTTTAATTTAAACCCAAATTTCCATGCTTGGCAAAACGCTTAAAAAATGAAACAAAATAGTAGACATGGGTGCCTTCCAAATATTTGTTTGGTTTTGCCCCTGAATGATGGCATTTGACTAATTGTGTGTGTATATAGAGACAGATCACGGTTAGTCCAAGTTTGAATGAGATTCTGTGCCCCTGGAAGCTTCTGAAGACTGATTGTGGTATCACAAGTGAGACATTCTGACTTGACAAGAAGCCCCAAGCAAGGAAGGCAGCAGTGGAAAGTTTTTTTTTGGGGGGGCTTGGTTTTTTGGGGTTTTTTGGTGGCCCTTTCATAGAAGGGAAACTGAGAATAATCCATTTCCTTAACAAAACAACACAAAACACACCCAGTCCCTGGCTGCTTCTTTTTGAATATTTCTAAATATATTTTAGAAATTTTTAAAATATATTTTTTCCCCTTTCAAAGGGAAGATAAGAGATAAGAAAGCACTTAAAGTTTTGGAGTGGGGCCTTTTTTTTTTTTTTTTTTTTGGTGGCACAAAATATTGTATTTAAAATAGCATTACAAATTCCTGTGTGGTCTCTTAAGTTTGCCACCAGGGGTGAGGAGGGAACCCACCCCAGTATCCTGGAAGTTTCTCAGTTTCCCTTGATATTATTACAAACATAAGAATTTGCAGTGAGCCACCCCTGCCTTTAAGAAGGGCCATTGATTATTGGTAATCCTTGAAAGAAAGGAAGGACCAACCAGTCCTCAGGACTCTCTCCCGAGAGATCCAAAAAATCTCTCTTAAGAGATTTTTATTTGAATTTTTTATACGGGTGTTTGGATGCTTGCTCTGGGGCTCTTGCTAAGTTTCTTCCAATTTTGGCACTAGATCTCTAGGGCCAAAGAGATAGACCCCAAATTCAAGGTCAATAGAGGGAAGTGACTGGATTTGCTATTTTCCAGGCAGGATAAACCCCAGGATCCAAGGTTCCAAAGCTTAGCTGTAAATAAGACTGCCTAATAGGAACGACCCTTTAGAAGTCTGTGGCTAATCTAAATGCAGCTGCCGCCCATTACCTGTGAAGTCTTACATTTGAAAAGCCTCCTTGAGAACCAGCTTGAGATTCAGGGTTAGGCAGCAGTTTTTCTTCTTTTTTTTTTGACTTTCCAAGAGGCATTAAAATGTAACTTTTTTTTGAATTGGAGAGAATTCACATCTGATGTGTCTGGAAGCCAGTCTCCCTAATTTGACAGAGAATAATGTTTCCTGCAGCTCTGCATTTTTGCATTTTAAACTTCCAGCTGCTCCGGAGACACACCCCTTGCATTTATTTTATTACGTTATTTTGTCCCCATTCTGGATTTTAAAAGTAATTCTTACACCCGCCCTCAGGAATAAAAGCCTAAGAAGGCAAAGGGAACACTACTTAGATTTCCAGTTGAGTCTCTGAGCAATCCAGTGATTTTAGATGTGAGGGAATTGAGGCTGAGAAATGAAGTGACTTGCCTGGGATATCCCATCCCAGAGGTAGGATTCGAACCCACAGCTTCCACCCTTGCCTTTTAAGAAGAGGGGAGAAAAAAAAAAAAAGAAAAAGAGGAGGGGAAGCCGTCACCAGAGGTAGAATGTGGAACTTTCCTCTTGTGGCCAATGTCCGTCTCTTGGCCCTTCTGATTCATCCAATGTTAATTATTGCAAAGGTTTCTTTTTTAAATTTCTTTTTCTTTTTCTTTTTTTACCATTATTTTTTTCTTTTGCAATATCCCTTTATTAGACAAGGAATGTCCCTATTGTATAAATTAGCTAAACTGAAGTACAGAAAATTGAATTTCCTTGGGATTTCAGACTCCGAGAGTGGGATGTGGGAGTTTTAAAAAACTACCCATGAAAATGCTGGTCTTGAATAATAATATTTATCAAGTGTGTACTTGGGGCAGTCACCGTCCCGGAGAAAATAAGGAAACACACCGTTTCAGGGAGCAGGAGGCTCACTATTGCTTCTCCCCTTTTTTGGAGATGAGTGTGGCTGTCCCAGGAGGGGGGGGTGTCCGTGGCCCCTTGGAGCTTGCTCTGAGCCCTCCAAGCCCCACCTAGTGACCAGTTAGTGGAGGGTGGAACAGCCTCAGGTCGATACTTTCTGCCCCTTTCTGGAGAATCTCTTGCCTGTTCTTCTCCCTGCTAAAGTTAGCCCCCTGGAAAGCCATTTTTGGAGCAGTTACCCCCAAAGCTCTGGAGGTATAGACGCCCTCCCCCCAAGCATTGCTCATCAGTGAGGAGCCCAGTCGAGGGAATGTTGGCTGCTCTCCCCTCGCCTTGGGAGTTCCATACCATAATAGGAGAGGGAATGGCCCTTTAGTGGGCTCTTTCTTAGCAGAGCTTTAGCTCCCTCCCTTCCTCCCCCTCCCCACTTTTTGAGCAGCTACTTTGAAAGTGTTTCCTCCTCTAGAAGTCCAGCCAGGGACTCTCCTCTTCCTGGTCCAGGTACCATTTTTGGCCTTTTTCTCAAGACAGCCCATCTGGGCACAATCTATTCTAATTTGGTTAAATTCATCCGACAGTTAGGAGTTTTGGGGATGTCCCGCCCTTGAGGGGCTTAATGCATTATGGGGAAAAGGCTCCTGTACATAAATAAGAGCATTTAGAGTTTGAGCAAAGGGAGTGAAGGTACGAGCCCCTGGGGGACAGCAGCAGCCTCTGAGTTTTGGGGACGGAGCATTCTGTAAGGCGGAGGGACGGCCCCTTGGGCTTCTTTTGTGGGGTCCCTTTTGGGAGGCTCTCTGCCTGCCAGAAGAGTCAGTGTTTCCTGGCACCTTCGGTCCGCATGGATGGGAGGCTTATGGGAAGACAGCAGGTGCTGCTTTTCTGGGCTGCTTACCTCACCTCCAGGCGCCACCAGGGCTCTGCATTTGGCACATGTCTGGGGAGGGGAAGGGGCCGAGCTAGGGGGCTCAGAGGAGCCGGCCGCCAAGACTCCTTTTAAAGGAGCGAGAACCAGTGGGCCCCCAACACATGTCTTTCTGGCCATATCACTTTCAGGCTCTTGACCGGTCAGCCATTTTAGACATTTCAATCCCTGGGGGACCTGCCAAGAAGGCTACGTGATAGTGCTTTGGGGAGAAATCTATCTTGGGTGAGCTACTAATAACTGAGTGACCCAATCTAGGAGACGGTCACCTTATGACACCCTCCATCCCCCTCTGAGTCTCCAGGAAACCCCCCCAGAAACAATGCTCTTCAGGCAAAGGATACACCTGGGGTTGTAGTCAAATAATCCCAAACCCTGGAGACGGCCGGCTCCCAAGTGAGAATTCTGATTCCTTTCTTTGGAGGCTTGTGGCTTTCTTCAACCGCCCAGAATCTGCAGTTCAGGAAGGTTGTCACCCAATAAAATATGCTTCAGCTCCTTCACAAAAGGAAAAAGGGCCTGGTGAGCCTGGTGGTTAGAGCCCTAAATTCAGAGTATGGCAGATCAGCCTTCAACTCCTACCCATCTTCATCCCTACTCCCTAGCTATCCAGCTGACTCTGGGCAAGTCACTTCATTCCCTCCTCAAAGTTTCAGGATTGTTAGATATGAAATGGGCATCATAATAGCATATGACTGGCAGTATCTTGTGGCTCTCGATTGAGATAATGTATTTTTTAAAATGTGCAGCAAGCATTTAAGTGCTTACTATATACTCTAAAAGGGCAAGTTTTTATCAGTTTTTATTTTTTAAATAGATTCTAATGCTGTTTCTTGATTTTCCATTACCTAAATTTCCCCTATATTGTTTTATTACTTCAGAAATTTCACTGATGGGATAGTCCCTTGTAAATTAAAAACAAAAAAGAGCCCATCTCTCCATTTTGTCCAGATTGTGGAGATGTCTGGCTTATCTTAAAAAGAAAGTGTTCTTTTTAGAACCTTTTTTAAGAACACTTAGGGAAGTGTTCTAAGCAATCTTAGCCTAGGAGCTTGGTGATCCCCAAATCCCTCACAATGTCAGAGCCCCAGGGAGGCAAGCAAAGGAGAGAGAAACGGCCACAGAAAGACAGACAGACACACGAGACCCCTCAGAGAGAGAGGGGTCCAGGAAGCTTTTTAGAGAAAGCTGGGAAGATTGCCCCTGGCTCCAGAGCCTTCCACCTCACTTTTTGTGGGCCTGGCCTGAAGCCCCCAGGGACAAAGATGAAGGGAACTTCTTCTGCCCTTGGAGCTGGGGCAGGGGCAGCTGTGGGGGCCCCTCTGCCTGCTGGCCCTCCAGATCAGGAATCACTGGGTCCTGCCTCACCTCCCAGGCAGTTCCCTTCTCCTCTCCTCCTTGCCTGGAGCGTTCATGGGGGAGCCCTGCCAGGCCCAGGAGCAGAGCCCAGCCTTGAAATGGAAATAGAAAATTGGGGTGTGGAGAGGGTTGGGTTTCTGTCTCTGGAGGAGAGGAGGCTTTCTCAGTATTTGTGGAGGGACGTTTTGGCTCATCTCCGCCAGCCAGATATTTCTCGAAAGATTTTTTCCTTTCCAAATGGGGCACCGGAATGGGAGGCTTCGGGTCCTCAGAGCAGCTGGC
The DNA here is from genome assembly GCA_023553655.1 of Myrmecobius fasciatus. Taxonomy (NCBI): domain Eukaryota; kingdom Metazoa; phylum Chordata; class Mammalia; order Dasyuromorphia; family Myrmecobiidae; genus Myrmecobius; species Myrmecobius fasciatus. The sequence continues at coordinate 6,059 of JAJPUD010018140.1, forward strand.
TGCACTTTGATCTTAAAAAAGGGCCTCCCTTTATAGCTGGGCAGCACTGTGCCTCCCAGGACGTCTTTGGTGCTTGTTCTGGGGGACCACTGGCTCTCTTCATACTCAGGGAAAAAGAAGATGACTGACCTCTCATAGAAAGGCTGGGATGGGAGGGAGCCCCCAGATGTTGCTCGGAGTTCTTTGCTCTCTTGGAGGCAAAGAAGTCTTGGCTGTGTGTGTGTGTGTGTGTGTGTGTGTGTGTGTGTGTACTGGGGAAATAGGGCTGGATTTCCTGTTTCAACGAAAGCTTGGGAAAGCTTGACCATCTCGAACCTGCTGCTCTTGGATTATCTGTAGTGATTCCAAGCCTGGTCTTTTCCCTTTGAATCTGGCGCCCTTGCCCCTGTCCAACACTGAAGGACCCATTGATGTGTCTTCTTCTCAAATGTCTGTCAGCTGAGCCCTTCCTGTGGGTCTTGCGCTGCTTCCTGAGGTTGCCCGGCCAGACCGTCGGTGTGATGGGGAGCCCTATGTCCTGTAAGGGGGTGGGATATTTGCTCAGTGTTCTGAGAGGGAGGGTCCGTGTCTCGCAGACAGGAAAGTGGCTCCTGTTGCACGAGAGCACCCCCTGCTCCAGATGTTGGTGGCAGCTGAATGGGGTTCGTGTCCTGGTTAGATTCCCTGTGAGCTGGGGAGCTGGGCTGTGCATGTGCCCCAGCCAGTCTGAGGTGACCCACGGGGACCCCGATGTAGCAGAGGTCACCTTAGCATAGGAGATGGGGAAAGAGGGCCAGAGAGTTGACTGCTTCGAATTTCATGCAGCAAATGCATGTGCTTATCACCCAGCTGAACCCCCAGTTAAGAACCCCCTGCCCTAGGCTCCCGCTCTTTGGTCAGGTTGTTACAAATTCACAGTGAAGAAACCAGAGACCCAGTCCTGTCCTTGGCACACAGTATGTGCTTAAACCTGGTGGGGCAACCTCGTGGCACAGTGAATAGAGCACTTGCCTGGAGTTGAGGAAACCTCAGTTCAATTTCAGCCTCAGGGATAAATCAGATACTCAGATACACACCCTGGCTGTGTGACCCTGAGCAAGTCACTTAATCCTATTGCCTCAGTTTCTTCATCTGTAAAATGAGCTGAAGAAGGAAATGGCAAACCATGGTCAAGGAGTTAGACGTGATTGAACAATAACCAAAGAACTACTTGATTGATTGAAATGTATTTATATATAATATATAAGTACATAATATATCTATCTATAAACAGCCCTAGAAGTAATCTGCTCCAGTTTTACAGGTGAGACCTTGAGCCAGGAGTTAAGCAGATTGTGCTACCCATCTGCTTATTCCTCAGTAGATGAAAAATGGTTTTTGTTGTTTTATTAAAAGCTTTTGGAAAGGGGGCAGCTAGGTGGGGCAGTGGATAGAGCACCAGCCCTGAAGTCAGGAGGACCTGAGTTCAAATTTGGCCTCAGACACTTAACAATTCCTAGCTGTGTGACCCTGGGCAAGTCACTTAATATCAATTGCCTCAGCAAAAAGCAAAAAAAAAAAAAAAAAGCTTTTGGAAAGGCATTGCCCTTGGTCCCAACTCTAATTTGGTACCTGCCATGATAGTAACCTAAAATGGGCATTTTTTAAAGGGATTGGTAGGATGGTGAGGAGGGGGGTACCAGAGCACGTGTCCTACTTTACCTGGTCTTCGGGTTCCCTCCCAGCAGGAGTGTAACTAAGGCTTACACTCACAGATGTGGACAACTCTTGGGAGTTAGGTTGAGTTTTGTGCTGAGCTGGGCAGCCTGGGAAGTTCTTAAGGGGAAATGTCACAGTTAGATTGGCAGGACACTTTGCAACCTGAAATTTAGAAGCTGAGTTTAGGATTTTGGATGGGGGAAGTCACTGATTATTAGAGCAGATACCATAGGGAAGTGATCGAAACGTATTCCTGAGTGGAGACTAGTACCTGCTTCATGGTACAATTGGCATTTTCAAGCACCTACTATGTGCCAGGCATTGTGCTAAGTGCTGAGGAGACCAGAAAGACAAAAGACTGTCCCTCCCCTTAAAGCACTCATAATCTAACGTGAGAGACAGTATGCAATCAACTACATTTAGACAAATGCCCTGATATTCTCAAGATGATTTGCTCAGAGCATTCTAGCTGGAGAGGGCAGGGTTAGTCCTGCAGAATTTGCTAGTTCTGTGGTCGAGGTACCCAGTTGAGTGGGAGTTGGTACAGTCGGTACCTTTTGGGATGCCTTTGGTCACCCAGTTTGCAAAGGACAGGACAGAGCTTGAGTATGATTGAAGCTGCTGTTCTAGACTATCCAGTCTGCAAAAAAAAAAATCCCTGAATTCATTGGGAGGAAATAGGTGATCTCTTAGCACCCATCACCTCACCAAATTTGAGTATTGCTTCCCTGGTTAGTTAATGGTATCTGCTCTTTGCTTTTCATCCTGAAGTTTATTCTCTTGGGTCGAAGAAAAAGGAAGAGCTGAGTAGACTTGCTTTCTTAAATCATTGAGGTATAGTTGTAGGTTTTTCTGTTCCTTCTCTTAGAACAGAAGAAAAGTCCTCTTAAAAATAGTATTGTCTGGGGCAGCTAGTTGGAATAGTGGCAGTCCTGAAGTCAGGAGAAGCTGAGTTCAAATCTGCCCTCAGACACTTAACACTTCCTGGCTGTGTGACCCTGGGCAAGTCACTTAACCCCAATTGCCTCAGCAAAAAAAAAAAAAAAATTACTATTATCCTTAGCATTGATCACAATATTTCTATCTTGTGCATGTGATTAAAAACAACAACACAAAAGGGAGTTGGTCCATGAGTTCCCTGTGCATCCATATCAATTTCTTTAGATAGCTCCTCCTTTTTCTCCTCCTTTTTCTCCCCTCATCATTAAAATCCTGAGTAAATTAAAGTGATTGCTTCTTGGAGAGCACATCATCTCTCTTGAGGTGATTTTGCTGTTAATTGGAGGACATAAAATCCTATCATTTACCTGAAGTCTTTGAAATCTATTCTCCCCAAATTTAGGGTTCAGAGAATATGCCTGAATTTTCATTTCTTATCTATCTTGAATGTTAAGATGTCACAGTCACTTCCTGCCAGTGTTTCTATCGTTTCTGCCTTAACCAGTTTCTCTTTTTCTTTGAACCAAAAACAGTCTAAAGAGTTAGGTCCATCATGGCTTCCTTCACTTCTTCAAGGAGGAAGTTATTAAAGCAAATCAAGACTGTGTATTAGTTGCTCTGCTTTTGAGAAAGGAGGGAGGAAAAGGAGGAGGAGAATGTTCTAGCAGATGTCTTCATCTGCTACCACATCCCTCTGTACTAGCTTTGTGATGAGATTTTTGAACTCATTCATTTCTTCCTTCTGCCTTGGTGGGCTATATTCAACCCTATGATAGTGCTTTTGTTATTTCCTATCATTGATCCTCATCCAAAGTCAAACCTCCTGCTCCATGGATTTCCTCACAGGAACATATTTTCTTGATAAACAATGCTACTGTACCATCTTTATTTTTTAATCTATTCTATACCTTTTGAATAAAGCAATTTTCCATTGTCACGTTCTAATCCTGCATCACAGCACAGCCTATCTCAGCTGTAGTGATAGCTGCCAGAGTGATAGCTTTCCATTTCCCTTGATTATTTTTGCTGTGTACATCTGTGTGTAGACCACCAGTAGCTTTCCCTATTGTCCTCCTCGAATATTCCTGATGAATTTCTAGAAGACGATGAATATCTGGTATCTATTCTTTACTGAGAGGCCTTGTCCTTGGGAGTAGAAAACATGGCTTTGAGCTTGGTCTCCACCACTTATTTACTCTGCCTAACCTAGAGTTTGAACATTCATAGTTCTTTCTTTGCAGTGGAAGAAACTCAAACATAGCATAACCTACGGGTCACTAGGACAATTCCCCTCACCCTTCCTATTTAATACAAACTCTCTGAAGTCTTTTCTCTCTTTATCAAGTTGTTTCAGTCTGTAATTGCCCTATTCCTGTTATTTCCCCCAATTCAAATAGTAAACTCAAATAGCATCTATTGAACACCTACTAATAACTCAGTAGAGCTAGGCATAAGGGGAATGGTATAAGGTAGCCTCTCCTTCAAGGTACTTATGTTCCACTGAATGGTTAAATTCTCCCTTCTTTGGAAGCAGTCCAGCTCTCTTTTTATCTCCTCACCTTTTTCTACATCTCCAATGTCCTTTCAAAGTCTTCCACTTTCCTTGTGCACAAGCCTAACTTTGCACAGGAGCCAGTGGCAGAATTGTGTGTTAGTCATGTATTTGTGTTCTTGGGTCCTAAAGTCCACAGGCTTGTCATGTATTACTCATAAAACTGAGATAAGGACTGTGTTCCAAGAATTGTGTTAATGTGTCACAGTGGCAGGTAAATGTATTCAGAACGACACCTTTCAAAGATCTGTTAGAACTTGGAACAGGCTGGCCATCTGCAAGCCCAGGGACCTTCCATGATTTCTGTTTTAAGTAGGAAAACAATCCATCAGGACTCAACTTTGTCTCTAACTTGTAGCTTAGTGCTTTTTCTATGATTCTGATTCTTCGACTCAAGGCAGAACTGAGATAAAACCAGCTGCTGTTGGGTCAGTCAGCTCAGAGGATGTTTATTAAGCACTTCCTGAGTAGAAAGCACTTTGGGTGAGAAGACACTTATGAAGAATTGGTGCAGAGCTCATTTTTTCACTCCCACCCACAATCCTTCTCCTTCTGGCTTCTCCAGTCCACTAATGACATCATTATTCCAGCTGTCACCCAGGCTCAAACCTTGTTCGTTTTTGATGCTCTCTTTTCCTTGACCCCACATTCATTTAGTTCCCAATTACTGTTGGGTTTTTTTTTTCCCTCCTTATACCTCTCAAATCTGTCCCTCTTTTTCCCACCATGGGACTAACTTCTCCTCAAGGGACTTTCAGCAGCATCAGTCTCTTTGCTTCCCATCTCTGCTACTTCCATTCTCTAGACTGCTGATACCAGATCCTGCCCAGATGACATGTTCAGTGTTGCTTTGCTTCCTGCAGAATTGTCAGACTTCTTAGCTGGACATAAGGTCCTCTACACTAGTAGCTCAAGCTTCTTTTTCCTCTCAATCCCATCTCTTTGCCATTATGACTCTTCTCCATGATCTCAGCTCATTTTGCCCCTCCTAGACTTAAATATTCTGCTGGGCAGTATGCATTTTGGATCTAAGTTTCCTAAGGGCACATAGTAGGTGCTTAATAATGTTGAATTGAGTCAAGCCAGTTAAGGCCAGAAATGGTAGGTTAGGTGCAGAAGGTCATGTAGGCATGGGAGTTTACATACTAGAATCCATGGAAGGATTCTGAGCAAACGGGAGCTGAAGGAAGATGAATCTGGTTGCAAACTGGAAGCTAGATTAGAGATGGGACATGGGACATGAGTTATTCCAGCAGTGTCACCACGGGGTTCATAAAGGTTTGAAGCAGGGAGTTGTGTTAGGAATGGGAAGAGAAGGGACTGATGCAGGGAGCTTTAAAAAGAATGGATAAATGTGGGTGACCAGTCAGGAGATGTGAAGGGGATTCCAAGGTGGCTCTGGTGTTGGACTTGGAGAATAGTTGTGCCAGAAACTTAGCTGGCTTCCCGGTGCCCAGTAATGGGGCAATTCCGCTGCCCATAAGAGATAAGGGGGGGAAGGGGTATGGCATTTATGGACTTGGTTGACTTAAGTGTGGTGCGGTGTGCCTTCATGTATTGGGCAATTTCAACCTTTTACATTTCGATTTGATTGAAATGAACCCGATCCACAGCCTCCCACTAAGCTGTGTTTTACTTGTGTGTAGCTGACGGTTGATTTGTACTGTGGGCCCTTGTCCCTCGGGACACAAGTGGTCTTCATTCCTGGCTGGAAGGTAAGTGACTAAGATGGATTGTGAGTCCGTTGGGTGTGTATCTGCCACCGCAGACTAACCGTACTAAGACAGCGTGGTTGTGCTGCAGTAGGTGATGGGGCTCTGGGTACTCGGGGAGCATGAGGAGGAGAGGCAGGACGTCTGAGGATCTCCCCCCGCCCCTTGGGCTTTTCCTACTTCCCCGTGCTGGGAAGAGTGAACGAGGGCCTGGGTTCGATTCCGCCCTCTGAAAGGGCAGAGATTTCTAAAGCTGTCTTGGGGCTGACCTTCCCCCTCAGCCATGTTGTCTGACTGCCTGATGAGCTGAGCAAGAGGCCTCCAAAGTACATGGAGATGCCTTCAAGGTTTTCCCAACTTCTCTGACAAAGGCGATAGGAAATGAGGAACTCTCTAGTCAGAAGATTATTTACTTATAATTAGAAATCTCATGACAGTCCACAAAGCTTTCTGTTCCCAGCCTTAGTGGTGGTAAGGGCAATTGGAAGGAATAAGGGACCTTCACAGTGGGTGGAAGTTTGGGTTTTTCCCCCCCTGCTCTGTTTGTGCAGAACTGAATGGTCTATTGTACCTTATCCACAACCCAATCTTAATATTTAGAGATTTCCTTCATGGGCAAGGAAGTAAGAGAAAAGAGAAGGAAAACCTTCTCCCTGTAATAAAAAACTAGATTTAATTTCTGTGGGACTCATCCACGTAAATTTGTTTGCGTGCATTTCATGCCCCACTAGTTCCCTGGTACCCTCTGGTTCTCAGCTCTCCTTTGCTCCTTCCTCTTCCTCCTCTTGGCTCATTTGCGTGGAAGCAAGTTGTACCTGGTATTCGGAATCCAAAATGGCTCTGGCTGGGGGCATGTGTCTTTAACTCAGGTTGTTGTGCTTGCAAGCAACGATTTAACGAGGGCTGAAACACAAGCATTCTGCTTTCTTTAGGATGGAGTAGCTAAGGACTGATTTGGTTTGAGTTTGGGGGGG
>JAJPUD010018140.1:12922-29405 GCA_023553655.1 Myrmecobius fasciatus
GACCTATTAACCAAGTGATCTCATGGCTGGTTTCTTGCTTTATGGAGTGCTTAGGATGATGCTGGGTTTGATTGGCAGGAACTTATATGGGTAATAATCAGCCACGGGAGTCTTCATTTCAATCTTGGGAATTTGAAAATGATACCTTGATGTCAATTGACACTTTTAAATAGAGGAGTCCTCAGCTCAATGTATTTCTTCCACTGAAGATTTCCAGAATGTTGTTTGAACCCTAAATGTGATGTAATTAAGCACAGGGCAATGGGTACCTTTTCTTAGTCCTTTCCCCTTGTATGTGCCTGAAATGCCTTCCTTCCTCACTGGTACCATTTAGGGTCTTTGGCTTTCCTGCTGCTCCTTGAAGATAAGTGATCACTTACTGGGAAAGGGTTAGGCAAAGAGCCATTTTTTCCCTGGGCCTATTTATATGGGGTTTTAGCAAGCTTTCTGGATGAGATTGCCCCCCTAATGAAGATGATTTCTTGGGAATTTTCCCTCTAATTCTAGCTGATCCACCCTCCTTCATTATTTACAAAATCAATAGAGATACTTTCCCCTCAGTGATTGATTAACTCTAGAAATAAAAGTATCTCCTACTTGGATCTAGCATTTTTGACTAGTGAATGTTGGGTTTACATTGGAGAACTCTCTGAATTCTAAGTCTTCCTCTTGGCTAAACAAACAAACAAACAAACAAAAAAAGCAACGAGGGAACTCATCTCTGGTTAAGACTTTGACTGATTTAAAAAAAAAAAAAGAATCCCCCTTCTTGGGTCTGAATCAGATTATCTATTCTAGAAGGGCTCTATTGCCCAGATCTATTCCTTTCCCTGAATATAAGGCATGCTTTAAGAATGGCTGGGAAAAGGTTATCCGGAATACATACAAATAGATGGAAAATTACTGGAAGAAAATGACCACCTCAATTTTTAGAGTATGAGGGGAGAGGAAGGGGAAGTAGAGCTGCAAATTAGCAAGATTTAAGCCTCTGGAAGTTACTTTAATTATATGTGAGTTACAACCGGTTTCCACTGTTAATCTGTGACGTGATTATCTCGGGTTTTTTTGAGAGCATGATGGACACCATGCTAAGTCCCCAGTGATCTGTGCTCTTCAGTTCCTGTGTTAGTGGGGGAAGGTGTGGATGTGACTTGACCCTCAGCTGCAGATCTAGAAATGGATTGGATAGGTTTGGAGCAGAGTTAGTGGCCTCTCAAGATGGCTGGAACCACTTTGCCTCAGATCACTTGAAATGGTCCCTGTTAATAGGTGATACACAGGCTGTCTTTCCACTTGATGTTTGTGAAGACTCAAATGATGGTTAAATATTAAAAACCTCAACTAAATATAATTTAAATTATAGTAGGTGAAGTGCTAAGCATGCTATTCATAGAGAGGACCAGTTCCTCAGAACTCCAGTTTTTGAGAAAAGGGCTAGCTAGACAGTCAGAGGACGTGAGTTTAAATCTCTCCTACTTCCTCCCTGGGCCAGGGCACTTCCCTTGTAGGAGCCTCTGATTCCTCACCTCAAAAGACCTAAAGTCTCTTCTGGAGCAAAATCTAGGATTCCCTTCTCTGTCCCTTCCATGATCAGGAGGAGCCTGTTTGTGTCTGCCTGGCAATGCAGGAGCACAGATCTTAGAGCTTAGAAGTCATTTTATCCCTTTTCTTAATTTTACAAATGAGGAAACTGACCCTCAGGCAGGGGAGGTAACTTGCCCAAAATCATTCAGGTAAGGTCATAAACAGAGGATGCAAACCCAGGACCTCCAACTCTAAATTCCAGGCTCCTTTTCTTTTCCTTCCTTCCTTTTCTCTCCTCCTTTTTTCCCCTCCCTTCCTCCCTTCTTTCCTTCTCTTCTATTTTTCCTTGTTTCTTTTCTTCTCTCTTTCCTCCTTTTTCTTTCCTTCCTCCCTTCTTTCTCTCCCTCTTTTCTTCTCTCCTCCCTCTTTCCTTCCCTCTTCCCCTCCCTCGCTCCTCTCTCTCCCTCATCTTTCCTTTTCTCCTTGACTCCCTCCCCTTTTCTCCCTCCTTCTCCTCCCTCTTGCCCTCTCTCCCTCCTGCTCTCCTTTCTTTTCTCCCTCCTTCCCTCCCTCCTTCCCCTCTTTTTTTAACCTCTCCGCTCCTTCTTTCCTTCCTCTTTTCTTTTTTCTTCTCTCCTTTTCCACCTTCCCTCCCTATTAGACTAGGTAACTTTTAAGGGTCTTTCAAGCTTTAAATCTCCCTGTGTTTGGTGTTATTTTACACATAATAATAGACGAACCGAACTCTTCATCTCTGATACTTTTTGATCCTGTAAAGTCATGCCTAATGATTATATATGCCAATCGATGTCAATTTAAGAAAAATTAGTTTAACTAGAAAGTCACTGTCCATTGGTACCTAACTATCATTATGACAGGAGTCAGGGGTGGTGAGAACTGTCCAGCGATGAGTATCCTTTCCCCAGTAGATGTTTTAATTTTTTAGATCTTTAAAACAAACATCATTTTCCTTCCCTTCCCGGGAAATGGTTCTTCTCTTTTCTAGAATTTGTTTTGGGGACCCGAATGGAAAAGCCTCATCTGCCCCAGGCCACTGGGGGTCGTTGTCGGAGCAGGAATGAGCTCAAAAAGCTTGCAGTCCCGGCCGGCCCCTCCTGCTCCCGTCCCTGGTCACTGGAGTTGTTTCTTAATGGGGCCAATGGAAACTTTGGCATGAACTTACTTTGGTTCTTCAATTAGCTTGTTTACGGGGGATGCTTCCAATGAGAAATGAGGAGGACTTTGGAGGTTATAGCCCTGATCTATTCCAATCCTGCCTCAGTTACTTATATTAAAGACTACTCCTAAAATAATTGGAAACAGATTCGTTTAAACCATCTGAGTATATTATTATTGGAAGCTACATTTACTTTTCTTAACATACTAATGTACCTTAAGGTTGATTTTTTTCCATCTGGGGGAAGCTCTGTTTCTGAAGACAAATCCAACATTTTCAAATGTTTTGGAACTCATTTTGGAAATGAGTACAATTGAGAAAGGGACTTCTAGGATTTGGGGAAATAAAGCCTTCCCTCCCCCCTTTCATTTCCAGGGCTATTGAGAGATTGCTGAGGCTGTTAGGAGGGGCTTCTCTGGCTCACATCATTTGTTCCCCTTTCTCAAGAAATAGGAAGCTCAGAACCTGGGACTTCTTATGTTCCTCCACAGGAGTATTATTTAATGCACCCTGAGGCTAAGCAAACAGGACTGCTCGGATGTCCTGAATTGGCTTCCCCAAAATCTGGCACTTGGGAAAAAGTTGATCAGAGTTTATAGAGCCCCATTATATGCAGGCACTGGGTTGTGGATAAAAAAGATGGAGAATGACAGTCTCTACCTTCCCAAGGAGTTGTCATTCTCCTGGTTTGGGGGTAAGAGTATGTTAAATATATTTCTAGAAGGTTTATCTAAAAACTTAAGTCATTTTGTAATTTTGAGAAGAGGAACTGACATCCAGAGGTGGGAGGAAATGGAGAAGGTGCCATGGAGGAAGTGACCCTAAAGTTCAGCTTTGAAGGAACTTAGGGAGGACATTATAGATAAAGGGAGACCATCCATGTATAAGCGTGGAGTCGGGAGATGAAGCATCATTTATCAGATGCCCACCCACCTCCATGAACTGGGCAATCTTCTTTAGCTGTTTTAATGAGTGCCATTTTCATGGTTGAGGCATCCGGACTAAGATCCCGATCAAGACTAAGCTACCATCAGATGATGAGATAAGATTACCAGCAAGGAGGTCTCAGAATATCTCCTTTGATGGACATGGGGCTCATTCTGGAACAGCTTAGTTAAGCTCACCTTGTTTTGTAAGAGTAGAATAAAGAAGCCAAGTAGCTAATGAATGAGCTTCAGGTAGGGAGCCAACAGGTAGGGAGAAGACAGGGAAGAAGTAGCACATGGGGAACTAAGGTCCCTTCTGGCTCTAAATGCTATGAGATCATAGAATCACAGGATCATAGATCTAGAGCTGGAAGGGACCTTGGAGACCACTTAGTCAACGAGAGCTTTTGAGGGATAGCAGTAGATAGGCTAGCTTGTTCTAGTTCTTTGAAGACTGATGGGCAAGTCATCTTGTGCAACTAAGACCATCTTCCAATTGCAAGTTCAAGACCATCAAGAAAAGAAAGAAATATTTAAGTTAGGGCTGAAGGCTGAAGTCCTGAGGATGATTTTCTTTAATGGTACAACTAATGTGGAAGGAACAGTTAGTCTTGCATTTGTCTTTTCAGCTACAAGCTGTAACCCGTAGGTGTGACCTCCTACAAGCAAGCAGTGGTTACAACCAGTAGTCTTGTGTTCAGATGCAAAGGATAGTGAGAGTGTCATCAAGCTCTTGTTTTGTGTTATGGGCATTTCTTTCCCACATGGGTCCATAATGTTTCCTGTGAGCTTAAAGAACTTGGTCAATAAAGCTACCATCTTGGACTCAGGACTCATGTCTGCCAAATTCTCTTGGCTCTTTTTATACAAGGGCAACTCGGTTGCCCAATACCAGTCATATCCTTAGCCACAAGAGGAGCCAATGGGATAAGTATATCACCAATCTTTGGGCACTTCAAGGGACTTCACTGGCCATGTGCCCTGTCTGTCACTCAGAAGTCTTTGAAGAGTCATTGGGCATAGTAGAAAAAATAGTCAACTTCAGTTATATGACATGGAAAAGCTTTCGCAAGAGAATTGCTGCGACTGAAGATCTTCCTCCTGCCATCCCAACCCATCTCTTGGGTGTTGTCTACAAAACTTGGCCATGTCCACTGGGCTAAAAGCTTGGCCCTCCCAGTTGTCATCTCCAAGCCATAGCCTTCTGGGGATCAAAGGAGCGGTTGATGAGATGTTAAATTACCTGTTGACTCTCTTCCCTACTCCTTGTTCTCCCGAGGGTAACTTTTCCCTTTAATCTTCATCTTTGGCCTTTCGTTGAAGAACCCAAATCCTGGAAATCACTGCCTGCGCTCATTTTCAATGAAGATCATTTGGTTTTGACTTCTTGGACATCGCCAGATTTTAACTGAAACCATCTTGGAAGTCTGAAATTGAAGTTGGAGCTGGACATGCTGCTGCTTCATGGAAGTCACCGAAAAAGAAAAATTACAAGACCTCAAGACCAAGATGATACTTCGCTCCAGAACAAAATGTTTGTTTTCACGGTTTACATTTTTAATAGCTGGAAAAAAATGTATTTGAGGGAAGGAACATTGGCCCCTCAAAGGATGCAAGAGCTGTCTGGAAAATCTTGTTCCAATTTCTGTTAACATTTGTGGCTACCTAAAGACAAATGATTTAAAAAATGACTCATTCGTTAAAGTGTTAAAGATAATTAATAAAATCTTGACCATATCTAACCATCCTTAAATATTTTTGGTAGTTGGACAGGGGGTTGGAAAGTGCAGGGGAAATGTTCTGAATGCCTCTCCAGGAAGATAAGTTGCTTTCAACTTTTTTATTCTTTCCCAGTTAGAGGCAGAGAGGTTTTGTAATGGGCATACTTGGTAAGCTTCTTCCTTTTGGGAAGAATAAGTGTCTTAGGTCGCACTTAGATGGTGTCATTTTAAACAAAAATAGAACTCCAACTTGTAGAGTGTTCCAAGATTTACCAAGTGAATTCTTCTTGGTTGCCTTGTGACCTGCATAGCCAAGATAATGTTCATTTTACAGATGATCAAACTGAGGGTCGAGTGACTCCCTCCCATAACCTGGTTATATTGATTTTATATTTATTCTGTCTATAGTTTCTTTTCTACAGGTTGTCTCTTTCACTAGACTATAAGTTCTTTAGGAATAGGAACTGTTTGACTTTGTATTCCTAGGGTCTAGCACAGTGTTAGGTACGGAGAATACCTAGTCAGTAAATGTAACACGAGGGCTTTCTTGCCCAAGGCATTGCAGCTTATTGGTATCTGAGGCTCAGGATTCAAACCAGTTCTCACTGACTTCCAGTCCTATCTTCTTGGTGCTTCCCCAGGATATCTCATTTAAAGCTGCTTTAAATGGAGGAGAGAAATAGGGAGAAGGAGGGGGAAATATCAGGGTGAGGAAAAGTTAGACTGTGCAGAGGAGGAAAGCCTTTCTTGATTGGAATTGCTCAGCTGAAGGATGTTAACTGAGGCTATTCCTCGAGGATCTAAATGCAAGAGACTGTAGAATCCCTGGTCCAGCCCCTCTTTTCCCCTTTCCCTTTCCCTTTCCCTTTTCCTTTCCTTTCCTTTTTTTTTTTTAAACACACTAGAAAATTTAGATTTGGCCAAGCTGCTGGCCCTTTGTAGGTCAACTGGTTATTACTTGCCAGAGCAAGAGATTTGAAAGCGGCTCCTCAGACTCTGGACTTCTTGACTATACAATGCTGTCTAACTTTAAATCTCAGAAACCATATTGAGCTGGTTTATAATAGGGTTTGACAAAATTAATCTCTGTGCATCTGTCTGCTTAGAAGTGAGTGAAAAGGGAGATTTAATAATAGTGGAAGTCCAGATTGCAATCATTTTCATGAGACTCCTCTGGTTCTGTGATTTTGGGGATGATTTGGAGTAGGTATTGTGAAGCTAGATTTCCAGGGATATCCTGCTATTCCCAGGCTGGCTGGTTATTTGCACATTGGCATTTGGAACTTGCCTTATACAGGAAAACTCTTGAATGGGGACTCAGAAGGAAGAAAACAAATGAACAAACAAACCCATTTTCTGTTAGCATCCCAAAGTCTTAACATGAATGAGTTTTACTTTAAGTTTTTAATTCCTTAAGTCACCTTTATCTTAAGTATCCTTCCCCAATTTCGCAGAATAACACCAATTCTCTGATTCCACAAAATATTTTGGTAGACCCAAAGCAATTGTCTGTAACCCCAAGTAGCTGGAAGGAAGACTTGATGAGGAGGCTGTTCTTTAATTGAATAGAAGTGTTGTTGTTCAGTCATGTCCAATTCTTTGTAATCTCATGGACTGTACCATAAAGGATTTATTTAATTTCTATTTAAACATTTATTTAACATTTAAAAAAAATCCACTCGATCTGTTGGTGAATCAGGGTTCTGATTAGAAGTCCAAGAGTCCCTCATCTTTCTGGTACAGAATGGCTTGGCCAGGGGCCAGGATCCTTACCTCATTTGTCAATTAGTCTTTCCCTCTTCCCCTTCCCTTCCGCTCCCAATCCAACTGTCTTTTTTCTAAGAATTTCTCTTGAGCAGAGCTGGTCCTAGCCATTAGTATGGCATTTCAAATTTACAGATACAGGCCAGCCTAAGGCAGGTCAAAGAATAAAGTTGGCTGCCTTTTGGCTTAAGCAGGTAAGATTGGTTCCTTCTGAAACCTTGAATGGGGGAATTGTCTTTACTTCTCTTTTCCTGTTATAATTGTAAATAAAGATGACAGTCCAAGTCAATAAGCTGATTCCCCTCCCCCTAAGAGCTTTCCAGTAATCCCTCATCATTGGACTAAGAGCAAATGCAAACTTGGAAAGATCTTCTAAACTAGTTAAGAACTCAGTTGGTCTTTTCCTGGGATGGGGGTGGGATGCAGAGCCCAGTGTATTGGAAGTCAGAGGACTTGAGTCTGATGTGGGATCTGCTACTTATCACATCTTGGACAAACCATGTCTTCCTCCTGGTCTCAGTTTCTTCATCTGTAGAACCAGAGATGTGGACTAGATGATTTTTGGGGTCCCTTCTGACATTAAATATATTCTGGGAAGCTTGGGAAACACTCTGCTGGTTCTGTTGAATAAAAGAGTTTCTAGTACTTAGCATTAATCGATCCAGAGAATGGTAGATTGCTCTCTCCCCCCGCTCTTTGGTCATCTTTTTTTGTTTGTTTGTTTGGTTTTGGTCTGGAACCCATTCAGCTAACACTGGAGCATTGCACAGATTTTAGAGTGGGATGCAGACTTTTCTAGCAGATGATTCTTTTTTGGCTTTTGCCTGCTGGAAGAACAAGTGGTGACTGAGATGGGAGAAAACACCACTGTTAGGAAAGGGACATTTCTGTTTTGGGAAATCTACACTTTTCTCCTCCCCTCTCAGCCAACACTGATTCATGTGGAGAGCTCCTCAGCTATTAGGACAAAGGTATCGACATGGTATGGCTACAGGCAGAGGTGCAGAGCCAAGCTTTCTTTGTAGGGCAATCCGATTGAAAATTTAGCATGAAGAAATCTATTTTGTGTAAACATGGGCGAGGGCTGTGTATTCTCCCAGACTGCCTTGGTATTAGGCCGAGCTTGCCTTTGTCTTGCATCCACCTTGCTATCCAGACCTGTGTCCTACTTGGGTGGTTTCCCTCAATTATATCTTTCTTTTGAGGTTCTTAGCCTCCTCTGGCAAGAAGATGAATGCTTTCCTAGAAATACGAAGAAACAAATAATAACGGGTCACATAGCCCTTACCCCACCCCCAGCCACTTATAGTTTCTGTGTTCCCCTTCCTGCCCTGCCCTCAGAATCCAAGTTCATACCACCCCAAATCTACACGTTCCTTATAAGGATAATTTATGAGATTGGCAGACAACCAAGCTCAAGAAAACATCAGGATTGTGTATTTGAACGGTGTAAATCATGGTCTGCTGTAGCATTAAGGAACAGGGATATTGGTGAGTAAATAAATCTCTAGTCTTAGGCCTGCTTCAACACCCTCTCCTATTTCAACTGGCCCTGTGTTAATGAGAACCAATGTGCATGTTCTTTGGCTGGCTCACCCAGCTAGCTTGGCCCCCCAAAAAGGCAAGCTCCCAGTGCCAGCCCCCAGCTGTTAACTGAAGGAAGCCATTTTGAACATATGTCCTTGTTCACCAGGTGAACATGTTGTAAAAGGGGTCTGCTCTCTACGCAAAGAACAAATCAAACCACCTGTTGCTGATGCCTGGGATGTTCCAAGCAGGTTTTGAATTTGAGATAATACCAGACAGCCTCGTCCAAAGGGCAGCTGAGAAAGATCAAGGCTAGAAATAGAGAGAAGAGTCACTTTCATGGAAGTGATGTGCTAGGAGATTGATTTATTGGAGCTCCTTGAGAGGAAAAATGGGATTAGGGAACTTGGTTGGGCAAACATTTTTATCCTTGTTCTCTCCCCAAAGAGTAGGAGAATTGGCTCCCCATTCCCTTCCCCCATGACTGAACCTGATGCTTCCAAGCAGAAACCCCTTTTTGATCATTTTTAAAATTAATTTTTTTTCAACTAACAAATATTTTTTCCCTTCCACCTCCCTTTTTCTTTCTTTCCCCAAGAAAGGGAAAAGAAAAGAAAAGAAAGCCTTTGTAATCCATATGCAAAGTTGAGCAAAACAAATGACCACCCTGGCCATGGCCAAACACGTATGTTTCATTCTATACCTTAAAAAGTCCATCATCTCTCTGACAGTGGAGAGCATTTTCCTTATTCTTTCTGACTTTGATTTATGACACATTTTCTGCAATAAACAAGTAATGTCAGGCAGGCTTCTCCAGAAAAGATAATGCCTCTAGCCCAACTGCGCAAGGCACGGATGTATAGTTCACCCTGGTGTGGTGGACCAGCAAATGTTAATATCTCGCCTAGACAGCTTGTGGGTTGCATATGTTGTGAATGGGGTTATAGGATTTTGTATGAGAAGCAATCCCAGGGACCCCAGGAGCAGCTGTAGCAACAGCAAGTGCTGGAGAAGATGGCTGTCCTCCAACTTGTCCGTTTCCCCTAAATACATCCTCCCGGGGACCTTTTGAAAGCAACTGGCAGGTGTGGCCACTGCTTGCCTAACCTCCCAAGGTCTTTATTTATTAAGCATAGATAGCTACATACCGAAGTGGAAGTATACCCAGGATGCTGCTGTCTTTCATGTGTTCTGCTGTGGCTTAGTGTAATTCCAGTGGGGGAGGGAGAGGGGGTTACAGATTGGTGGTAACAGATTTGTATGTATCTCTGTTTGGAGATGACACTCTTCAGAGACAGGGTGTTTGTCCTTTGGATGTTTCCATGTCCAAAGAGCCTTTAAAAATAAATTAATAAAGGCTCTCAGCAACAAGAATGGGCTGGGCTGTGGGAAACAACACTCACGGTTCAGTCATGATTTTGTCCCCATCCCATCGACTCCCCCCCCCCCCTCCCCCAGGTTTTTCAGAGGGCAGAGCTGTTCCCTCCCCTGTGCTGGTGTGACAAGCCCAGCAGCTGGCTGGCGGCTGTTTGGCCAGTTGGTAGTTCTCACCATTAGATTACCACCAAATCATCCGTGGCATTTACAGAGCAAGGCATGGGTAGTGGACTGGAAAGTGCCTGTTGGATCCTGCAAACTTGCATGATTTGAAAGCAGGCTGATATGGGACTGAGGGCAGGAGGGAAGGGGGTCTATGGCCTTAAATCCTTCCAGTTTTTGTGTTTTGTTTTCGAGGCTGGGGAAATGTCATCGAGTTGCAGATTTTTGTCTTTTTTTTTTTTTAATTTAAAGAGGGAAATTAAACTACAGTTTTTAAGGGGTAGCCAAAAGATTGAGGTGTTTAATTGACTCTGAACAAAGCCATAAAAGAAATTAACATCTGTCGTCATCCTCAAATATCTTACAATTCTTTTGACTTGGGAATGAATGGGAAACTTACATCAGGATTTGAGTCCTAATCTGTTGACATCATTAGATGTCTTTCTTAATTTCTCAGGTTATTTTTTTGGTGTTCCACTTTCACCTTTCACTTTCCTGCAAGATTTATCCATGTTACATTGTATGCAGTGACAGAACAAAGTGAAATTGTATCCAGATCTCTCTTGTCCTTCCTTTCAAGCACAGAGTAACTTCCTAAGAGACACACTGTGGCTGGTGGTTTGGAGATTTGCAAGTGTGAAAAGCGCTTTTTACATTTTAAGTTTGCCTTTTAAGTTTGGTTCACATTTGGCTACACATCCTTTAGCTTTTTGGAAGGAAGACTGTAAATGTTGGGCCCCAGAGTCTGCCTTTAGGCTCTGTTTGTTTGAGGGAGAATCTGCCTCCCAGGTCAGAGGAGACTCTTTGCAAAGTACTTGCTACTGCTTGGGGCTGGGGATCGCAAGGGGGAGGGGAAGTGGGAAGGCTTGGCCAGGTGCAAGGAAGTATTGTGTGGGCCTTCCCTACAAAATCCTAAAGCCCTTTTCTCTAGCTAGGGGAACCCCCCCCCAAACAGATTTTGCCTAGAGAAACCTGGCATTGAGGTTGCCGTTTGCAAATCCGGGGGAAAAAAAAAAACATATTGTGACAGTTTTCTTGGTTCTCCACCCCCCCCCCCCAATCTGCAAACCTGTTGAAGCTAGGGTTTTTTTGTTTTGTTTTGGAGAGGAGGGTAAAGAAAGATGCACATTGAGTAATTTTCTCCTTTAAGTCTTGACATATCACAAATCATCTTTTTAGGAGAATATCGAGCTTGCCTGTGGATCAAGTTAATTTCTTCCTAAATGATTAGCCTTAGACTGAGATTGACAAGGGTGTCTGTGGGAGACTCATGAGCTTCGATGGGAGAAAGGTTTCCAAAACCCGTAGCGGTGAAATTCATGGTCTCATGGCTTTGAAATTAATCCAGATTTCCTTTGTAGCTCCCTTGTGGCACCAGATATATCTGTTCCACAAATGATGTAATACAAGCCTGCCTTACCCTTGACCAGCACAGAGCTTGGAGGACAGATCCCAAAGGGTAAATCTCCCCTTGGCTCCTCCAGTTTCCAGCAATTTAATAAATATACTGTACTATGGAAGAGAGCCCAAGCTTGCCCTGTAACCATTTATCTTATTAGCCATTATTATTATGGCCATTAAGCAGGAGGAAATATGTGTATATGTATGGCTAAGGACTAGACCCACAATTTATTTATTAATTTTCATTGCAAGTCGGCAACTTCCTCACAAGTTTTAGAAAATTGTTTGGTGCATTCAGGTTGAGTGACCAGCCCAGGGACACACAATATGTGTCAAAGGCAGGATCTAAACCTGATTCTGAAGATTGGCTCTCTAGCCATATCGTACTTCATATATAATTTTATGTGTGTGTACATACCTACAGATACATACAAACACACACATATAGATACATATATAACATATATGTATGCATGAAGTAGTAGAAAGGACTCCAGTTCCCCTTCTCCCACCCCACCTTTTCCCCAAATACTAGTTGCCAGATGGCAAGAGCAAGCTGCCAACAGCCTAATTTTCATTTCTTTCCCAACTGGTTTGAATAGGGGACCCCCCATCCCCCCCAGGCAGATCTGCCAGTGGATATTGAAGCATTCCCTGGCTGGTCTCCAGGCCAACCAGATCTCCTTTCCTGGTGGCTTGCAGGGCTATTCTCAGTGGGGAGGGGCCCTTCTTTTGCAGTGTCAGTGCAATCCTTGGGCTCCACACCCAGATCATAAGACTTTTTGGAAATCTAAAGTGCCTCCTCCTGAAAAGGATCGAGGGGACCCCTTGTAATTGAAGTTTGGGTTTAGGATTAAAAATTGAAGAGGTGGGGCTGGCTTCATCTAAGGGAAGAAGGCACTGGGAGAATTTCCCTTGGCTTCCTGGTGTGGTGTTATGAGTTAGAGACCTGTTGGTATCTGAGTTCTTAGATAGAAAAACTCAAATTAAGGTGGAATTCAAGCTTTCGACCCCTTAGGGTTTTTTTTTTTCCTAACCATAAGGGCAAAGTGTGGGCTTAAGCTTTTTATTTTATTTTTTTAACCTTTTAAATAAATAAAAAAGTTGCAGCATAAAAATATGTTTTGAAATGCTTGCTTCTCTTTATGCCTGCTTGTAATAAGAATAAGGCATTACTCTCTTTTGGTCCAAAAAGTTAAGATGGCAAGTTTATAGAGAGAAATTTACTATTTTACCAAGTATATCTAAGAACACTCTGTGTATATTCAAGAGGACATAGTTTCTCGAGCCAAGTATCATGATTTTGGTGCCCATATTTACTAAAGGAAATGGTTATCTAAACTCATATCATATGTTTGTTTGCTTTTTTTTTTTAAACTGTAATTAAAGTACTCTTTCCCCATATGGATGTAAGTAGATACTTTAAGGAATACCAACACACAAATCAGGACAGAATTCTTGGGGTAATTTACTTTAGAACTGGATGCAAAGTTCCCCTATTCCCAGAACTTACATATTTAGTTGGATTTAGCTTATGTATTTAGATAGACTATCTTTGATTTCCTCCTTCCTGTTCAATAAAGTCTTTTTTCCCCCCCTCTCTAGAGAATGTCTTTACATTCTTAGGGCAATAGGGTAAGCATTTATAAAATGATGTTCTGCTAAAGCCCTCTCCAAAGGCTGTTAGCCACTTTACTTTTAAGAGATTTTTTTTCCCTGAGGTTTTTTGTCACTCCAGATGGAATTAAACCTGATTTTTGTCAATTAAAAAAAATTGGTATTTTTTTGTTTTTACATCAACTGAATTTCCTTCCCTTCCCTTCCCAGAGATGTATACTATATAATTGAAGAAATTTTATTTTGATTTTTAATTGTAATAGTATTTATTAGTAATAATTAAAATTGTTTAATGGTATTATTTTTTCCAAATACATGTAGAGATAGTTTTCAATAGTCATTTTTGTTCCAAATTTTTCTCTTTCCCCCTTATCTTTCCCTTCCCTAAGACAGCAAATAATGATATAGGTTAAATATGTGAAATGAAGAATTTTTTTTTTAAAGTAAAAAGGAAACATAGGAAGGAGAGGGAAATCAACAAAATTGATCAATTTATTTAAAAAAAAAAATCTGAAAACATATGCAGTGTTCCCTGCCTGTGGAGGTTTGCTGATTTAACTGTCAATTTCACTTTGGGGATTTAAAAATTTTTTTACATGCCTTCTCCACTCCCCTTAAAAAAAAATCAGAGTAAAAAAACAAAACAAAACAAGTTTAGTGTTACTGTTATCAAGTTTCAACTGAGATCTGGATGGTGATATTAACAGAGTCGAAGCTCTAAAAGGAGCTTGACAGGAGCCTCTCTCTGGCTATCTGACATCAATTATCTGGCATTACTTTGTGTGGCCAGTCATGTCTAAAGAGGATGTAATCATTCATCATTCCTATTTTGTGGCTGCCCTTGCCCAGAGGCTTCTGGACTCCTGAATAAGATTTAATAAAATCAAGTTTCCAACTTAACAAGGCAGTATGCCCAGACAAATAGCATGAGTCCAGAGCCAAAACTAAGGGGGAGTGGGGAGGAGAGATACTCACTAAATCAGTTGACTCTTTTCTTAGTTTTTAGATATTGGAGTTTGTCTTTGGGAGACAACTTCATTGGAGCTGGTTAAAAAAAAAAAAAGAGAATAACAAATAGTTAGCTCTCTTCTCTTTGTTCATTCTAACTAGCTTTTTGAATCACTAGAGACAAGACATTTTGGTTCTTTGGAGTTTCCAGTATCTCATCTGGAAATGAGATTAGTGATTGATTCTTCTTTATTTTTTTTTTTAAACAAAATAATTTATTTGGAGGGATAATTAGTGGCTAACCACTGGTGGATACTTTCCTGGAATTTTTTTTTCTGATGGCCAGGAAAATTGGATAGTATGCCAGTTGGGAAAGAGAACCTGGAGGTTGAGGGGGTAGGAAAAGTTATTTGAACTTCTGCTGAAAGCTGTGTGGCTTTCTGGAATTTAGTTTTTTTAAAATGGTTATTATTGAGTTGTTTGCTTAGGAATTTGCTGTGCCTATAAATGGGGAAAAGTTTGGGGTAGGAAGTTTAATATTTAGGGTTTATGGGGGTAGGTTTTATAAACTTTCTTAAAAGTTCCTTCCATAGTTTTCTTAAAAAAAACAAAACAAAACAAACAAACAAAAAAAAAAAAAAACCCCTGCATCTTTGGGAATCAAGAATCATACCAGGCAATTGTCTTGGGATAAAAAGAAGTTGCTTCCCTCTCTGCTCTTGAGAGTGTACTTTGTATCTGGGTCTCATTGGGGAGTGCCAGGGAAGACTTCTCTATTTTTGATAGGAGGAAGGGAGGTCAAGGGCAGGCACTTAGATCACTAGATAGATTTAATAACTGAATTTGCTTAAAAAAAAAGTGATGAGAATTATACTCACAAAGTGTGAACCTGTTTGGACAGACCCAATGCTATTTGTCTCCTCTGTCTTTGAAAGAGATTTTTGCAGGCATGTTGAACAAAATTAAGGTTATTTGTAGTTAGGGTAATTAAGTAACATGTAGTATCATGGGCTGAAAAGGCATCTTTTGGTGGAGATGGGGACTGATTTGATGGATGTTGTTGACTGCAGAGGCTGCCTTTCTGGGACCTTTTCTCAGTCTTGCTGAGGATAGGTTAGACATTTATTTCACAAGTCTATTAACCTACCTCCATTAGTGCTTGTCTGATATAAAGAGCAAACTGGAACTCATGGGGCAATTGATCTAGTATGAAGATCTAGGTAAATACTGGAAAGCTGAAAGCTAAATGAAATATTGTCATGTAAATCCTACATAGGAAATCCTACAGACTAGAAAGGAAAGCTTTGTCTACCTTTCTCCTTGGGGATTGAAATTTGTCCAAGTTAATGCTAAATACAGAACTGAACTCTCTACCCCAATTTTATTCATATATTTTGTTTCAACATCACCAAAATTTCTCCCTGTATTCAAGTTTTTGAGAATAAAGGCTACCCTTGAGGGAGTACATTTATTTGATAACTTATTTTGTGGGGATGAGAGGAAAATGTTGAAATGCCATATCACCTTTATATTCTCTCAAATAGTCCAAAAGTTCCTAATGCCTCCCTTGTAGCCTTCTCTCTTGAGGGGCTGGGATAAATGTAGGAAAGTTGATGATCATTTTTAAAGACAGTATAAAAAAATCTTGGAGGTGTTTTCTAAGGCTCAGTCTGAAATGTTATTTGAGTTGGGGGAGCTGGTAGAGAAATCTGACCCTGCCAGGAGGCAAGGAAAAGAAAGACAAATCTTCCTCATCTCCTGAACCCTGAGAGCAGCTAGTTAGCCATGTGTGCAGGAAGGGCTGGGGTCATTGTCTTGGGTAATAAGTATATAAGTCTGAGGGCCGGCCAGAAGTCTCTCCCTTTCCCACCCCACCTCCCAAGCCCTGGAGCCTGAAATTAAGTTTACTGACCTGGGCCTTTGTATGCAAATGCTGGGGCGAATTTCATTTCAATTTTGTCTCTTTCTCCTGGTTAAGATGGAGCTGTGTTGTGTAACCGTTGGATCTCTGTCTCCCTAAGATTAGAAAGCTGCTACCATCATTAAGGAGGGAGAGGGAATTCTTCTTCCCCATTTTCTTTATTGAGATTGGATAGAAGGAAAGGGGACCTAGACAGAGCCCTTTGTCTTGGGATTGGGAGCAGATTTGCCCTGGGGCCTGCTACCCTACTTTCTCCTAATGGGTGTGGCTGGCATCCTGCCCTATCTCTGAATGTAGAAGCCATCCCGAGCCCCCAGTGGGGATTCATCCCAATTGGGGGCAGCTTGAATCCTACTCCAGGACTGGCTTGAGCTGGGAGGACCTCAGGAAGACAAAAGTAACCAGAAAGTGGACGGTG